>JAMBLF010000736.1:0-203510 GCA_030578115.1 Leucoptera coffeella
TATACCAGATTTTAATGCTCATCTATCCTCCTAAAAGCGGTGTTATTTTTATTAGAATCGAACCAAAAATGAAAAAAAAAAAGCATGAAATGAGTAAGAATTAAAAAATAATGTTAAGTATTAATAAAAATTAATTACCCTCAAGCCTCTACCTACTTTTTAAGACATTACTGACGCATGATCTGGTTTCCAGAATGGCGTATGCAGAGTGCAAGGCGCAGCTGGCTGGGTCCAGATGGAACTGCTCAGGGGTTGGGGAGGGGGACGTGTTTGGACATGTCATGCCATTGGGTAAGTTAAGGGATAGATACTATTTTCATGTGACGCCTCTCTACTTGACTAACTGCTACTAAGTTGACTGCTCTATTTATGTATGTGAAATTATGTGCGTGCTTCCTTATCGGTATAGGCAGAGACTTTAAGTATATTAATATTATAAAAGTTATTACGAGTATATTTACTTTTTAAGATAACAATCAATAATACATTTATTTATTATTATATACAATAAAACAAGGAATTAAAACTATAAACCTAAAGTAGAAATAAAAATTAAATTACATAGAAAATATATAGATTACAATACATAGGACACTGTTATAAGAAGCACATATATAAGAATACTATGCTAAATTATAGTAAGTTTATTAAAAACTTGTCTTAATGATGGTAAACAACATATATATTAAAGAAATATATATTTATCATAGATAGCTAAATCCATAAATACAATCAACGACATTAAAAGCAGAAAAAAAAAACTTAGATATTAATTTTGCCTCCACCGGAAATCGAACCGAATGAGATCCCAGTCTCACGATTATAATTAAGGTAGTTAACCGAACGTTCTACGGAGGTTGTCAAACATTGATCGACACCTGGAACGATCTTGACTAATCTTTTGCCTCACTCACACCCATTAACCTTCTTACACGCTCTTCTGTTCTTCACGCTACGTACACACGCCTTGAGAAGAATTTCTCCAATTTCATCTATATAAGTCTTATGGAATATTCGTGACAGTTTACTAAATTCCATTTAACTTAACCCTCTTTTTATCTCATACATCAAACAGGAATAAAAGCTGCTACTTAACGTTATATTAACGTCCCAATACCCCTAGTCCCTTAGTCGCCTCCTACAACATGCTGCGAAGAACGGCAGCTAGTTTAAATTCTTTTGCGTCCCAAAGCAAAGATGTGTACAATGAATGAGAATTGCATAGTAAACAAAGTCGACATATTTCCTAATAAATTTGATTGGAACCCACGTGTTAATAGAGGCAACAAAACCGGCCAATTTGTGTATATTAACACTGTATACGATACACACGTCACGGGTATAATTCTAGAAGGAGTGAGCAGAAGGTAGGTGTATAAAGGCTTTGGTTACATTTAGTGGGTAGATTGACAAAAGGGATACGTTTTGGAGAGGTGGAAGGGCGGTTACTTAACGGTCGGCCCAATAAAACATCCAAATTCAATTCAAATAAAAAAAAAAGTAATAGCACATTAATTGAGCGTCGAAATATATTGAGTGGCACTGGTTGTCTTACAACTATGTCTCTACCGTTGGTTCGGAAACAATAACTGAAAGAACGTTTATATTCCATCTCGAAAGGGTTTAAACTAGGGTAGTATTATACACACATTAACGTTCCTTAATCTCGAACGGGATGGACAGAACCTTGGTGGGGTACACATTACCATATCTGTCACGTTTGTTAATATTGTATCACCTTGGAGATCGAGTTAGCGTTGTGGTATATATAGAATATTAATAACACATTGTAAGACACCCAATAGATTCCATTTACCCCTAGTCCCTTAGTCGCCTCCTACGCCATGCAAAGAAAATCGTAACGAATTGTAGAGTAAAAGTAAGTTAGAGTAGAGTAAAGAATTAGTATTTTTTTACGTCTGCGCTAGCAGAGGAATTTACTTATTTTATTAGTATAATATACCTATTCCCAATAAGCATCTTTTAACACCCCTAGTCCCTTAGTCGCCTCTTACGACATACAGGTAGAAAGTATCTCATTAGATTCAATTCAAATCCCAGCTAGCACGGATCCCTAATTAACACGACAATGTGAAACCAAATAAATTTTATTGTACTATGTTTGTAATATAGTTTAGGAGGTCGTATATAAGTTGCACTACTGTTTCAAAAAAGGAGAAACGCGTTCACGACCATTAACCCCTGGTAGTCAGAGGTTCAGGTTTCCATGTCAGCAATTGTGAAGGTAGTAATTCAATGGCCACCTCTATACATATAATCACTCATCTACTTCTCTAACAAAAAATATAGGCAGAAACTACCCGCCACTTTGAACGATCCTGACAAATCTCTCTTGCTTCACACACCCATTACCTTCTCACACATACTCTTGTTCTTCACTATTTCCATACACCTTAAAAACAACTCCAATTTTTTTTAATTCTTTATTAACTCATTCACCACTAAGATTATGTCGGCTGAAGTACAAACACTGATGCCACAGCGTTTGAACTTCTTGTTATTCCATCGCCATGGTTACACCAACGCCGCCAGCCACTGCAACCAAAGAAAAACGAAATCGAAGCTCCAATTCTTCTCTTCCTTGTTCTTCGGTTCGTTCCAGTTGAGAATCCAAATAAATTCCCAAAGCAAACATATTTAGCCAATTTGGCATCACAATTGACTAAATATTCAACCGAAAATAATTATTTGTATTTTCAACTTTCACTGAGCTGCTGATTTTGTTGACGCACCATAGACGAGTGAACTCCAATCTGATCAGCATAAATTCCACTCCACCTTCCTCTTACAACCCTAATATATAATTGGCTACAAATTGTCATCATAACCTCGTAATATGTAAATTTAATTTCATGTAATACAATTTAATGTTAAATGAATTGAAATGTAATTTTATGTGTTGTGTATTATGTAATTCAATTATTGTCTATGAATTCTATTGTAAGTTGAATATTGTATGTAATTGATGTGGATGTCTCAATAAAGATATTATTATTATTATTAATATCATTGACAGATAGCTAGCCCATCACCCAATAAATTCCGCCCACCTCTCGTACTATAAGCTTAAACAAACGAGTATCAATTATCCTGCACCCAATAAATCGTACGCGTGGGTTTCGCAATAGCTATAGCAATATAAAAGTGACTATTGAAGAAAGGGGCTCCCACGACAATTAGCGGGTAGGTGCAAGTTTGGGACGGGATTTTGTAAACAGCTGTTTTAAAAATAAGACCAAAAAAGACAAACGCATTCACGACCATTATCCCTTGCGGGGTAGTCAGAGGTTCGGGTTTCCATCTCTGCAATTGCGAAGGTAGTAATTCTATCGAACCCATATGTTGACCAGATACACAGTACTCAATGTATGTGAGTGTAAATATGTTTTAGAGAAGTGAGGTTACTTCTAATTTAATGATTGATTAGTATAATTATTTAAAATCTAATATAATATGTGAATAACGTGGAAGGGTGGTTACGTAGGAGCCTGTTCAAAAAGACATAATATCACAGTCAGTTAGACGCCATATTGTAAAAGCTTATTAGAAGTACCTATAACCGCCGAGTGTGTATGAGGAGTATGAGTGCCAATGAAGCAAAAGTAGTTAGTTAGGATCGGGACAGATGGGGGTCCGTGATCTCTGCCTGCCCCTTCAGGGAATCAGGAATCTATTGGGCGATGGGCTAGAAACCTGTCACCAATGTTCCATTATGACGTCATAACCCCAATATTCATGCATGCAGGCAGAGCCTATATACAGCGATACAGTTAACTACCTATCACGTTGGGCGCTGTCTATCTAATGCAACGCGGGCGTCGAGTGAACCATACCTAACATGCCGTCGAAATTTCAGATATGGCACTCAAGCCTCTGATTACCCTGCCTCAATAAAAAAGGGAGTGTATATACACAAGTCGTGAAGCGTATGTATGTACGAGTATGTTAAATATTATTTTGAAATATCATGAAGTACCTGTCAATTTTAATACTTATTATCCAATGATAAAATTTACCTTTGTCAACATAATTACAGATGGACATTCAAGCTTCTGACTACGTTAAAACGATTTATAGTCGTGAACATTGTTACTAATAGGTATTCAATATAAATTAAATTAGTCATTCATAAAGCTTATGATGTAACAAATACCGTTTACACTAATTTAGTAGCTACATAAGTCACATTAACATATAAAGTACAAATAAACATTTACGTACATAAATGCAGGCATCTACGTCCTTAAGAGGATAGGCAGAGATTATTGATCGCCACCTGGAAAGGGTGACAAATCTCCCTTGCTTCACTCACACCCATTAAACTTCTCATACATGCTCTTCTGTTCTTCACTACGTACACCCGCCTTAACAAGAATACACACTTCACGATTATTTCTTTTAGGATAATCATAGATTCACATGTCCTTCTCCATAATTGCGAGGGTTGTAATTCTATGGCCACCTCGAACCCACGTGTTGACCAGGTAGTAAGTACTCAATGTGACAGGTGGTAAGCCGTGTCGCCATTTACAAGCACTAATATTAATTGTTCCGAGGAAGGTTTTATTGACATACTAAACTACATCTATTTCCAAGGAATGAGTTCCTTACGTTTTTCCCTCAACGTAGTTAGTTATTGTACGAAAGTATTATTTCGTAGTGAAAATGAGAGGAAGAAAATTTAATTTACATGGGTACATTTTCCGGGGTTTGAAGCCTGAAGATACAGAGTCGGCCCCAACGACTGAGTTGCAACGCTGCAAAGTGTATAAGTGCAGTAGTTTAGTAGCAGACTTATAGCGCTACTTATCTATCCAATGCAAACGCGGTATCATGTTAAACGGGTCACGATTTTTGATTTATATGAATAAAAACAAACATTTGCATGTGCACTAATTGAATTTATTGTTATTATTCTCTTGTTCGCCTTGGTTGTATAATTGTTTCTTAATTATAATGTCAATAATATCTAGTGCTAGTTGGGAATTAAGATGCTAACTAGCTGCCGTTTTTCCCGGCATGTCGTAAGAGGCGACGAAAGGACTAGGGGTAATGGGATCTATCGGGCGATGCGTTAGCAATCTATCACCGATGTTCCATATGATAGGCAACCCATATTCTTTGTGTCTCCGAGGAACTGCCCATCCCGAAAGTAATTCAATAACAGGATTGTACATCCTTTTAGGTTAGAGATGGATAGAACCTTGAAGACCATTTACTGGATTTCTAAAACATAGTTATTACATCATTATTACATCACATTATATGTAGGCTTTAGCCCAGTGGGTAAGACCTGTGACTTCTTATGAGAAAGGTCCTAGGTTCGAATCCCGACTCTAGCATGTACCAATGAATGAAATTTTAAATATTCGTTTTTCATTTATGTGCATAATTTGGAGAAGCTAACATTGAGGGAAAACATCGTGAGGAAACTTGCCTATCCCTCGGGATATGTAATAGCCAGTGCCTATATACGGCGATACGGTTCACTACCTATCACGTTGGGTGCTGTCTATCTAGTGAAACACGGGCTTCGAGTGACTCATACCTAACGTGCCTTCGAAATTTCAATGATGGGCTCTCAAGCGCCACAGTAAAAAAGGGAGTGTGTATACACAAATCGTAAAGTCAAAAGTCTAATGTTTTTTTTTCCAACATAAGTACAAGTACAGTACATTCATTGAAAGTCAAAACATTTGCCTGACACTGGTTGTCTCTTAGCATTGAAATTCTACCGTTGGTGCGGAAGCCCTTAGTCAGAGAAGAACCAACAAGATCCTCTTTCAGGATTTTTTGCCCAGTGCCAGTTACAAAAACCAAATTATTAACAAACATAATTATTTTTTGCATGTCTGCATGTTTAGTTTTCCCTAGTCTTAACGCCGCGTTACCAAAGCGTATTTCCTTGTTCCAGCTACGCGTGAGGCGGCGTTTTTATACGCGATCACTTCGGCCGGCGTAACCCACGCTTTGAGCTCCGCTTGTGCGAAAGGCGACCTGCCTGGGTGCGGCTGTCGACCGGCAAATCGGTAAGTATATGCTAGATAGGACGTAAAAGAATGCTAACTAGCTGCCGTTTTTCCCTTAGGAGACTAAGAGAGTAGGGATGTATGGAATCTTGGGTAATAGGATAGTAACTTGTTACCAATGTTCCATGTGACATCGCAACCTTAATATTCATGCTAATAAGTGACCTAGGAGATATTATGTCTCCTAGGTTCTGTCCTCCCCAAAAATGCAAAAGGAAAAATTAAATTTATTATCAAACTTCATTTCCATTGGTACATGCTCAAACAAGATTTGACCCTGTACCCACAAACAGAATCAAGTCCCAAACAACTTAACTACCCACAATTACTAATCATGAATAAATATATAATATTATATATAATAAATAATATATTAATGTCCCCAGTCGGAGATTGAACCCGGACCACTTCCAGTGGGGCGGTTGCATTGACACTGGCTACGGGATCCGGTTCGCCCGAAGGTTTCTGGACGCCAGAGAAGTGGATGATGATGAGAGAAGCCTCATGAATCTCCACAATAATAGAGTGGGTAGAAAGGTAGGTAGTTGGTTATTGAACACGTAATAGTTACATACATACATACGCTTCACGACTTGTGTATACACACTCCCTTTTTATTATGGCGGGGTAGTAAGAGGCTTGAATGCCTATCTCCGAAATTTCGAAGGTATGTTAGGTATGGGTCATTCGAAGCCCGCGTATCACTAGATAGACAGCACCCAACGTGATAGGTAGTGGACTTTATCGCCGTATATAGGCACTGACTATTACCTATCCTGAGGGATAGGCAGGTTTCCTCGCGATGTTTTCCCTCACCGTTAGCGACTGTAAATGATGTACGTAAATGAAAAACACATATTTTAATTTCATTCATAGGTACATGCCAGAGTCGGGATTCGAACCTAGGACCTTTCTCATACGAAGTCCGTGGTCTTACCCACTGGGCTACAGCCGCTAATCCGTAATAGTTAGTGCTTGTAAATGGCGCCATGGCTTACCTGTCACATTGAATACTGACTATCTGGTTAACACGTGGGTTCGAGGTGGCCGTAGAATTACTACCTTCGCAATTGCGGAGATGGACACCTGAACCTCTGACCTGCAAGAGTTAATGGTTGTGAACGCGTTTGTCTTTCTCTTTTGGTTACAGAGAGCTGATTGTATCAGGCTTATAAAATTAAATTCATTACTCTCTTAGGTACATCATTTTTTTTGTTTAAGCCATACATCTTTGCTTTTAATTTTCGTGTATGTACATGAAAAACATTCACAGCGTAGTATATAAAACATAAGAAACAGATACGAAATTATACACCAAAATAATACAGTCGAGTAGATAGAACGTCAGACATAAGATACCAAACTTATACTAAATACCATTTTTGTATAATTTATTTTATTCAAATCTATTTTAAGAGTTTTATTTTACATGCATACACATCACACCTGATTCCCTGTTAAGGTACGCAGAGATCACGGAACCCCATTTGTCCTCATTTGCCAACACGAGGATTCGAGGTGGCCATAGACTTACTACCTTTGCAATTACGGAGATGGACACCTGAACCCCTGACTGGGTTGATGGTCGGGACAAGTTTATCTTTGAATATTTCTCTTACAATTCAATCCCTATTCAAGTGCCCATTATAATTACAAGCACATAGTCTTAGCCTTAAGACGTAAATATGCCTTTAGAGCACACAGCTTATCTGAGAAGCGCTCTAACTTAATAAGCCTTAAGAGATTGGTCGTGCGATGAACAGTTTTCACCCAAGGGCGTAATTTGTACTAATGTGTTGCCATGGAGACGCGAAAGTGTTATTGGGAAGGTAAACTAATAAAAATTCAACTAATGTTACGTAAATATTATATAAGTATACATATATATAATATATTATGTACTTACAGACATCGTGAGAATATAAAAATACGATTATATAGTATCGTCACTACCCAATCAATGGCGAATGTATTTTGTCTGTCAGTGCCATTAGAATTTATCAAAATATGTACTTGATATTGAATATATATGAGTGTCAATGACGCGAACGTGGTCTGTCAAGGATTTGGACAAGTGGGAATCCGTGATCTCTGCCTATCCCTCTACAGGGTATCAGGCGTGATGTGTATGTATGTATATGTACTCGATATTCCGAATTTTGCGTTATATTAATATAAAAAGAGTTTTATTATTTACAGTCACAAAAACAAGCATAAAAAGTTTACACTTAAACCTCACAATCTATAGGGTATAGCTTGTTGTCACAAATTATATACATATATGTATCTATGTAAATGTCTGTATTCTATGTAGCAAGTCGCTGTAGTAAGTTATGCACTTATAAAGTCATTTTGCGGTTGTTATAGCGGACTCAGAGAGAAATGATGAACCCGGAACCTACATCTAACGACTGTCTAAGGCAATATGTGACCACTACTCTTTATGACTAAGGGGTAAATGGAATCTAATGGACGATGAACTAGCATTTTGTCACCAATGTTAATTACAATATTCATGCTAAAAAGGGACTTAGAAGTTATTAATACTCCGAGGTTTTGTTTTGAAAGGAACTAAAATACGTAAATAGAATACACGAGGTTTTTATAATAATAATAATATAGGACTCTATTACACCAATTGAACTAGCCCCTTGCTAAGTACATTTAATACTTTGTTAAAGGTACTAGTCAATGAATATTTAAGTAATATATACTTATCATAGATGGATAGATACATATATAGAATGTTTAATCAACAACCAGACTGAAAAGCAGAAGAAAAGCGAAGTTCTTAACTCTGCCTCCACCGGGAATCGAACTTATACCATATCCACACCTTTTATTAGTCCAAGTCAAAACAGTGCGGGAGCTGTCATTACGTAGAGCGATGGAATGGCAAACCCACAAAGAAATCGTGAGAAATATTGTTCCAACATCGCTTTAGGGACCAATTTGGGCGATTGAAACGTTTATGATGTTTAGCTCCTAAACTGTAGTATTAGACTTTTGTATTTCTTTTAGTGTTCTTATCCATTACGACTGTAAACGCTTGTGGGGTAGTTAGAGGTTTAGTGTACACTATAAACTAAGCATATGACCGTTGACTATGTGTCAGTTTTATTGTATGAAGGGCTAGTGACCTGTCAGTCATATTTTATATATTACAATTCAAATACATTTGTTAGAACTGACAGAGAAAATCAAATGTTCGAGTTTCAATAAAAAAGTGATTATGTGAATTCACACTAGTGTACTTTACATACATATATGTTTACATTCACGTCCTTTAATCCCTTTCGGGATGGTCAGAATCTTGGATATTTCCTAGGTCATTTATTAGCATAAATATTGAGCTCGTGACGTTATATAGAACAATGGTGACAGGTTACGAGCGCAATACCTAATAGATTCCATTGACCCCTAGTCTTTAGGCTCATATAACGTAAGAACGGCAGCTAGTTATCATTTTTTTACGTCCCAAACTAATGTTAAAACAAGCTTCAATAACTTACATACATACGCTTCACGACTTGTGTATACACACTCCCTTTTTTATTATGGCGTGGTAGTCAGAGGCTTGAGTGCCCATCTCCGAAATTTCGAAGGCATGTTAGGTATGGGTCATTCGAAGCCCGCGTATCACTAGATAGACAACACCCAACGTGATAGGTAGTGAACCGTATCGCCGTAAGCACTGTCTATTACCTATCCTGAGGGATAGGCAAGTTACCTCACGATGTTTTCCCTCACCGTTAACTACTTCAATAACACGTACATTTTATCACGTATAACCGCTCTTAATTCAGTGCTGCATGTTTAATGCTATAATGACAGTTGTAAGAGGAAACAGAGATTGGCAGGTACGTCTGTGATTGGTGGAAATAAGAGCAAAGGCAATGGGACTTGTTGAGTACAAATTATATGCCTTATGTAGCCTCCGGGTGTAGCTTCGTGTGAATTTGTACTGCTTGATAGTTTGTTGTGGTACGGGAGTTGAAAATAGGTAACTAACTGCCATACACCTATATTTTAATATTTCCCTTTTATTTTTAATATACGATATTAATATATGTAAGTATGTTTATTTCATGTAAAATTATAAATGTACCCTCTGTGGGCTGCCAGCTGAAAATGGGCGGCTCTGTGGAGCCTTAAGTGCCATACAGACTACCGCCAATCTGGACGCCTTTTGAGATTACCACTAGCTGTGTGATATCATATTTGAAATGTAATTTAATTGAATGAAATGTAATTTCATGTATTGTGTATTATGTAATCCAATTATGGTCTATGAATTCTATTGTATGTAATTGATGTGGATGTCTCAATAAAGATATTATTATTACATATACATATACACAACACGCCTGATTCCCTGTTAAGGTGTAGGCAGAGATCACGGATCCCCATCTGCCCTGAGTCACTCATAGTTCTCCTCATACTCATTCGGTGGTTATAGATACTTCTAACGTCACCCTTTTTCAATATGACGTCTACCTGACTGTCATATGTCGTATTGGGCAGGCCCCTACGTAACCGCCTTTCCACTTCACCCACAAATATTCCTTTTTGTCAATGAACAGTCCTCATAGTAAAACCAAGAAATACATATATTTACGCCTGGCTTTCCGAACTGGATAGTCATCTAGAACGATCCTAACAAATCTCTCTTGCTTCACTCACACCCTTTAAACTTCTAATTCATGCTCTTCTGTCCTACACACTACGTACACCTGCCTTAAGAGAATGTCTCCAATTTGATAAGGAGTCCAAGTATACCGTTACTGAACTGTTAGTGAACTACGATTTTGTAAACAATTAGTAGACTTGGGTTCCAGTATGTTTACTACGAGAATTTCTTTTGAAAGAAGTATATAATAATGAATTTTTGGTAAATGATGATCAAACCTTACCTTCAATAATACCTTCGCAATTGCGGAGATGGACACTTGAACCTCTGACTACCCCGCAAGGGTTAATGGTCGTGAACGCGTATGTATGTATGTATGATGATCAAATTGTTGACATATTTTTAGTTCTAGTCTAAATAATATACTTAGGATACTATATCCATATATACACATCCCTAAGTCCCATTTTGTTAGACAGAGACTAATATCTCTTTAATATACATATTTTGGCATTATAAGACGCTATTAGTGTATGAGAAGATGTATGAATGTCATGAAGCGAAAGTGGTCTGTCAGGATCGGGACAAATGGGGATCCGTGATCTCTGCCTACCCCTCTGCAGGGAATCAGGCGTGATGTGTATGTATGTATTAGACACTATCATAATGTTTACTATATTTGTCACGGACGTGTTTGAATATTGTATTATTTGACTATTGTAACCAACATTTTCCCCTCAAAAACAAGTAGTTGAATACAAAACATTACAAAAAATCTCACACCCTTAGGCAATATTCGACGCTGAATAAAATAATAACAGACAAGATGAAGAGATCGTATCCAGATCGTCGGTTGGAAGAAATAAAAAAAAACTTGACTGACAGATTATTGAATGTTGCCATATTAAATGGTTTTGTTTTATTTTTAATGCTAACCTAGTTATCTGTTCTGGGGTACCGTTGAGAATAAAATATGAATTTAATCGTAATTGAATTAGAATTGAATTCAAACGCGCTACAGTTCACTACCTATCACGTTGGGTGCTGTCTATCTAATGAAACACGGGCTTTGAGTAGCTAATACCTAATATACATTCGAAATTTC
The DNA here is from genome assembly GCA_030578115.1 of Leucoptera coffeella. NCBI lineage: Eukaryota > Metazoa > Arthropoda > Insecta > Lepidoptera > Lyonetiidae > Leucoptera > Leucoptera coffeella. The sequence goes on from JAMBLF010000736.1 coordinate 11,786, forward strand.
GGAGGTACCTCACCACAATAAAATAAAGAAATGATTATACAGAAGTCGTGAAGCATAATATGTACCTGTATGGTATATTCAATTCAAAATCGGGTTAAATGGTAGTTTTCATGTGCCCATAGGATTCCTATGACCACCTGGAAACCACGTGTTACCAAATAGTCAGAACCCAACGTGACAGGTGGTAAGCCGTATCGCTATTCACAAGTAATGACTATTACCTACCCCTCACGTTAAATGCTCACTGTTTATGAGTATTTCTAAAAAAGTATGAAAAAAAAAAGACTAGAAATTTAAAAATTAGAATAAAAAATACTACCTTCGCAATAGTGGACATGGTCACCCGAACCTGTGACTACACCGCAAGGGTTTATTATCATGAATCGTATCTTATGATAAGCGACAAAAATTTACAAGTCAACTAAAACATATTAATTCTAAACTATGTCCTAACAAAAATCGAACCCGGTACCTCACAATAACTATTAAAGCTAACTAACTATTACTATTGTAATTATTATTATTCTGCTCGTGACCATGGCTACTGCAACGTAGCCGAAACGTCGGGTTAATAAAGGTAATTTTATTATACAAAAATTTACGCGATAAGTCCCGTTAATTATTAATCATGAGTATAAATCGCGAATTTCTTAAAACTATAACTATTACTAAACAAATATCCACCAACTGAACCCAATAAATATAAAGCCTGTCTCACACGTCCCATGGCGTAAAGTACCCCATTAAGCCCCTACCACACGACTGTGCTATGTAATTATTTCTACACAGAAGGGGCATTAATTTTTAAGACCCTTGCCTTTTATTTTTATTTAAGTATGTATGAGTACTTTTTTAGGTGTAGTGTGTATGAGGTGTTTGAGTGTCAATGAAGTCAACATGGTTTGTCAGGATCAGGACAGGATCCGTGATCTCTGCCTACCCCTCTACAGGGAAAAGAGCGTTATATATATATATATATATATATATATTTGCTTCCTTTTATCCCTTTGTTAGTGAACAAAACCTTTGAGTGTCGATATTATCTTCTAGGTAACTTTTCAGCGTCAATATTGGGGTTGTGATCTTGCATGTAACATTGGTGACAGGTTGATAGCCCATGAAATGAATGAAATGAAATGAAAATGAATGAAATGAATGAATGAATGAAAATCTTTTTATTCAATATAAGGATCATAAAATCACTTATTGAAAGTCAAAAAAAAAAAAAACATTTTTTATAAAAAAAACATGTCATTAATATACACTAGTTATTAAAATAAATCAAATTAATTCAATAAAACTAATGGCACTTCGTAAAGAAAAATCTCTGCAGAGAAGAAGTGCCAAGAAACTCTGCAGACAATGTGAACATTAAACTTAATAATAATTCATTAGAACATGATCAAAGCTTCACATTCAACAAATAGTGTTTAACAACAAACTTAAGGGAGTCCCAATAAGAACTGGAACGGGAAGCCATGACCACGCAAAAATGAAACGTCACATAACATCATTTATAAAGTCTTTCACTTTGTAGTAGCCCTTCTCGATCAACGTCGCCTTAGTGCAAACTTTAAATTTATCTAGAGGTAAGGACTTTATAGACTCTGGCAGTTTGTTATACATTTTTATCGCCCAATAGATTCCATGTTCCAGTACAATCAACAAACTATAAAATGCGTTTTACTATGTAAAAGAGTATATGACGAAAGAGTACTGATGTACTTACCATATTTTAAATTTGTTATATATTAATTATTTTTATATACATATTATTATTATTTTGTGACATTATTATTATTATTTTTGACATTTTCATTTATTTTTATATATGACAATCATTGTAACTTTGGACATGTGTTAATTGTATTTTATTTTTATGTGACATTGTTGCAATGTAATAAATAAATCTAATCTAATCTAATCTATAAACCAATCTTCACCTGTTCCAGACGGTAAAAGACCTGATCCATACCGAATGCAAATGCCACGGGGTTTCCGGTTCCTGTGCTCTGAAGACCTGCTGGAGATCTCTGCCCACCTTCCAGGCGGTAGCTAGAGCCTTGAAGCTAAAGTATTTGCGCGCAAAAATGGTCGCTCAGTACCCGCCGAAAAGCAGCAGAGCGCCCCAACGCCATCTTGTGGTGAAAAGGTGAACTAAATAGTAGTTTGATGTATTATGATGAAATGTCGGCTTCACTCGTTTTGTACCCGATTTTGGTAGAATTGTCGCTACCCAAGCCATAGATAGAGCCTTATAAACATATATATTTACGTCCTTAAATCCCTTTCGGGGTAGACTGAACTTTGTACGTAATATTATATTGTAGGTTGCTTTCTTAGCGTGAATGGGTTGTAATGTTATATGCAACATTGATGACAGGGTGCTAGCCCATCGCCCACTTCCATTATAATTACCCGAAGGCTTTAGTTGCATCCTGTGACATTCCAGGAAGAACAGCACCTAGTTAGCGTTTTTTGTACGACGCATGAATACTTGTACGGAATATAGTTATAAATTTGTTATTGCAACCTAGCTCCTGTGCTAGCTCTTTAAGTCTAATTTTTGTATAAAATAAACTACTAGAGTAACTAATTATTTTGAATGTAAATATTAGATTTTTAGTCAGAGGCTTGAGTGGCCATCTCTGGAATTTGCGAAGAGATATAAGAAATGAGCCAAGCAAAGCCCGCATTTCACTAGATAGACAGCACCCAACGGTATAGGTAGTGAGCCGTATCACCGTACTCAGGCACTGGCTATTGCGAGGAGATAGGTAGGTTTCCTCACAATGTTTTCTCACACCGTTAACGACTATAAATTATGTTCGTAAATGAAAATCATATATTTTAAAGAAGTAAGAGGTTATACCCACTAGGCTACAGCCGCTTTGTCAGAAATCTACATATAAATGATCCAACCAATGAACTTTCACTAATATTTCAGATCCAAACAACCCCTGTCTTCAAGCAGACAACCCAGGAAGAACGAGCTGGTCTTCCTGCAGCCCTCGCCAGCCTATTGCGAGCCAGAACCCTCGCTGGGCATCCTGGGAACCCATGGCAGGCACTGCAACCGGACGTCTAGAGGTGAGATGACAGGTTGCTAGTCCATCGCCTTATCTATATTAATAACTAGTGACCCGCTCCAGCTTCGCACGGGTATAAAATATACAGCCTACTCCACTATTTAATGGATGTTATTATATATATAAACCTTCCTCTTGAATCACTCTATCTATTAAAAAAACCGCATCAAAATCCGTTGCGTAGTTTCAAAGATTTAAGCATACAAAGGAACATAGGGACAAAGAAAGCGACTTTGTTTTATACTATGTAGTGATTTTGTACACAGGTATGGCAGAGTCGATCGAATACTTACACCCTTACACGATTAAAATAATATATATTTGATTCGGAGAAAACCTGTTATATTCGAAAAAATCGTTTTACTTCGGTAAATTCTGACAGCACAATTTTTTTTAAATCTTGTAATGGCTTTTTGTGAGGGGATAATGAATACGAGTGTCTCTTAATGTAATAAGTCCTATACCTACTAGTCTAAGCAATAAATATGATGTCTTCATCCCAGTTTATCGATAGTTCATAATTTCGCTTTAGAAACCGAGATGATCTAATTCAAAGTTCTGTTTACATTAAAACGAATGCACGCATTTATCTATTTATAGTTTTAAGAAATTCGCGATTTATACTCATGATTAATAACTAACGGGACTTATCGCGTAAGTTTTTATAAAATAAAGTTACCAGACTGACCTGTAGTCTGCCTGTGACCAAGGCTGATGCAACGTAGCCGAAACGTCGGGTTAATAATAAAGGTAACTTTATTATATAAAAACTTACACGATAAGTCCCGTTAGTTATTAATTATCTATTTATGTTTACAGGCGAATCCGGTTGCGAGAGCTTGTGCTGTGGCCGCGGGTACAACACTCTAAAAACTACTTCCACAGTACAGTGCAACTGTCAGTTCCATTGGTGCTGCAAAGTCACTTGCGAAACTTGCATCGTGAAGAACGAAATACATGTTTGTAATTAGTACTATAATGGACTAACTGGTATATAAATATATAATACATTCGTCTACTACCCTAATAGGATAGGAAGATACAATCGATCGCCATCTGGAACGGGTGACAAATCTCTCTAGCTTCATTCACACCGATTAGCCTTCTCATACATGCTCTTCTGTTCTTTACACTTCGTACACAATATACACCCGCTATGAGAAGAATATCTCCAGTTTGATCTGTATGTTTAAATATCATTAGTTTTTGGATTTTAAAGAACAGTAAACAATACGAAAATGCAGTCCTAAAATACTGACTAGGTAGTGCATAATATCAAATAATACAGTCCCAACCCAAACCCAATCTTTGTTGTACGTTAAGCTATAATTTTGGAGTATATTTCAGTATTTTCAATGTGCATTTAATTGTTTTCCCATAGCAATTCGTACGTTTTATTTTCTCGTACAAAAAGTCGGTTACAGACTGTCGAAAATGAGTATGTAAACCTAAGAGACATTATGCGACAGTTTCTTTACAAAATGATAGGTAGAAATCATTTTTCCCGATCCTGATAATCACTGTTTTCTATTATCATGTATATCTCCAAAATGAAACATGACATAAACATCACAACCAATATCTCTTGTGGGTCAAACAGAAGTTAAATGTCATCTTCGCAATGGCGGAGTTAGTGATACAATGGGAACCTCGAACCCACGTGTTAACCAGATAGTCAGCACCCAATTTTTCCAATAAAATATACGTATAACTTTTTCCAAAGTATAGGTACATTTCCTCATAGTATTAACCTTTACCTAAAACATAACTGTTTAAATATATGAGGCCTTACTATTTGGTAAGTATAACTTTGTGCATTGCATAATAATGTTCCCTTTATTGAAAATTTAATTTTAACTCAGAGTGACTAAACAACACAATTAGATCTTTAATAACCAAAAGAATAGTCAGGTGTAGGTTGCAAATGGATTCAAACACTAACACAAATAATTAAGGAAAAACACATTTCAGCTTTTTTACCCATAGTCACATTTTACGACATTATAAAAAGATATTTGACGACCTCCGTGGCGCGAGCGGTTAGGAACGCTAATCGTGTGGTCCCGGGTTCGATTCCCGGTGGAGGCAGAGTTAAGAACTACGCTTTTCTACTGCTTTCCAGTCTGGTCGTTGATTATATATGCTATATATGTATTTATCTATGTATAATAAGTATATATTTGTTAAATATACGTTGACTAGTACCCTTAACACAAGTCTTAAATGTACTTACCAAGGGGCTTGTTCAATTGGTGTAATAATGTCCAAATATTATTATTATAATAATTCAATTTCATTGCATAAAGTTATACAGCACTATAAATAAGGCAGTGTATACAAACTTAAAATACTTTACTTATAATGCAAACATTGTAAATGTCACGCCCCTAATTGTAAGATTTTTGTAATAATACTGAACTTAACTTATTTTTAGATATCATAACATTAGTAATCAATATAGTTTTTGACATTAACTATGTGTTTTGTATATATATTACCTGTTCTAGGAACAAGTAGGTTTCCTCACGATTTTTTCATCTCTGTATTCGTTGCATTACGCAAATTTGTTATTTTTATTGCGAAAATGTACATAGAAAATCAGAAAAATTCATTCCCAGTACATGATCCAAGGTTTGAACCCTGTGCCCACTGATACAGAGTCAAGGCCTAAACGACTGAGCCACTTTTACACTGTACCGAAATTCTATATCGTAAATTTACGAATTGTATTTTAAAGCACTGAAATAAGATTGTTTTCTTTCGAATATATAAAGAAAAAGACAAACACGTTCACGACCATTAACCCTTGCGGGGTAGTCAGAGGTCAAGGTTTCCTTATGCGCAATCGCGGAAGTAGTAATTCTACGGCCACCTCGAACCCATCTGTTGACCAGATAGTCAGTACTCATGTGACAGGTGGTAAGCCATGTCGCCATTTACAAACACCAACTATAACCTGTTTGGGGAACAGGTAGGTTTCCTCACGATGTTTTCCCTCACTGCTAGCGACTGTAAATTATGTAAAATATGATTATTTTTAAATCAACCAATCAATCAGCCTGTGCTAGTCCACTGCTGGACGTAGGCCTCCCCAAGGGTATACAAAACACAATCACTCGTAGCCCTCATCCAGCCACTACCAGCGACCTTTTTTCAGATCATCGGTCCACCTAGCAGGGGGGCGTCCTACACTACGTTTGCCGATACGCGGCCTCCACTAGAGAACCGCTTAAATAAAACACCACATTCAGTCGTCTATGGTGCGTCAACAAAGTCAAGAAGAGAAAAAATACAAATAATTATTTTCGGCTAAATATTTAGTCAGTTGTGATGCCAAATTGGCTAAATATGTTTGCTATGAGATTATATTTGGATCCTCAACTGGAACGAACCGAAGAACAAGGAAGAGAAGAATTGGAGCTTCGATTTCGTTTTTCTTCGGTTGTAGCGGCTGGCGGCGTTAGTGTAACCATGGCGATGGAATAACAAGAAGTTCAAACGCCGTGGCATCAGTGTTTGTACTTCAGCCGACATAACCTTAGTGGTGAATGGCTTCATAAAGAATTAAAAAAGAAAAAAAAACACCACATTCCAAATTCACAATTTATTCCCTTCCCCGTTCCTTAGCTTCCAAAGTGGTCCACACAAAGCCAGTTTGCTCATTTAGTGAGCTTTCCGTGAGCGGGTAGGGCGTGCTCACTGACTTGTAATAGTCTGAAGGTGCGTGCATGACAAAGTCCATCACATCCAGCCGCCTTGGCAAGTCTTCTTCGGGCCCTGGGTAAGAAAGGTTATATAAGTAATAATAAAAATATTAGGGACACTATTACACCAATTAAACTAGCTCCTTGGTAAGTGCATTTAAAGCTTGTGTTAAGGATACTAATCAATAATCAGATAGTAAATAATCAATGTGACAATTGGGTTGGACAAGTTGCCTTTTATAAGCATTGACTATTATCTGTTCTAAAGAATATATGAGTACATGAAGATTTCCTCATTATATTTGCCCTCACCATTATAGTTGATGCATTTCACAAAAACATTTTATTTTTATAGTGCACACAGAAAATCATATGACTTCATTTCTATTGCTAAATGCTACAGAATTTGAACCCCAATACTCACTGATACAGAGTCAAGCCTCTGCCTTCATACATACATACACATCACACCAATTTCCTACAGAGGTGTACAGAGATCTTGAATACACATTTATCTTACATTTTCTTTAAAATATAAACGTTGCTCTCCAGTGGTTCTGACATAAAACCAGCATTACGTTTCCCACCAGACGCAATATACCCAGCTGAGTTAGAACCCTATTGCTGCGACAATAACATGCACAAGTTATACCCCTTAGTTTATAAGTTTTTTATTGTAAACGTTTTGTATTGTGTATTTTTTTGTGGTAAACGCTTTCTATTATTATTATTATCTCAACACATACCTAGTATATAAGTAGCGGGATCAAACTTGACTTCCGGAGGCGGACTGGCCTTGGTAGGCAGTAGCCATGTGATGACTGCACTTTTCTCACAGTATTGGTCAGTCATTAAGCCTCTTATTTGAGCGTAATACAGGCCTCCATCTACACCTTGCATGGACACTATATCGCCTATTTGGATGTAGGAACCCTGGGAAATTAAGAATCTTAAGAGAATCCTAAAAAATCTGGCAATCTTTATTCACAGGATATATGTATATTTGGATATACACACATACATGCGCTTCACGACTTGTGTATACACACTCCCTTTTTATTATGGCAGGGTAGTCAGAGTCTTAAATGCCCATCTCCGAAATTTCAAAGGCATATTAAGTATGGGTCCTTCGAAGCCCGCGTATCACTAGATAGACAGCACCCAACGTGATAGGTAGTGAACCGTATCGCCGTATATAGGCACTGACTATTACCTATCCTGAGGGATAGGCAGGTTTCCTCACGATGTTTTCCCTCACCGTTAGCGGCTGTAAATTATGTACGTATTTGGATATATTATTCTAATTTGATTTACATATTTTAAGAATAAGTTTATATTAATGACATATTTTTTATAAAGAATGGTTTTTTTTAATGTTAAATAAGTGATTTTATGATCCTTATGTTGAATAAAAAGATTTTCATTCCATTTGATTTCATATACATACAGGAACAGGTACATACAGGAATAGTTAGTGCTTGTAAATGGCAATATGGCTTACCATCTGTCACATTGAGTACTGATTTGGTCAACACGTGGGTTCGAGGTGGCCATGGAATTACTGCCTTTGCAATTGCAATTGGACACCTGAACCTCTGACTACCCCACAAGAGTGAATGATTGTGAACACTTTGTTGTTTGTTTTGGGATATATGTATAACTACAAAACAATTTACACTTTACTTTATAGCTTAGAATGTTTCACTACAGTTAAAACTTAATTCGAGAGGAGACAAATCAGTAGAGACATTAGAGTTTTGTGCAGTTTCCAATCAACAATATACTGCTGATAAAAAATTATAAATAAGTAATAGATAGTGTTTAAAGGAACATCAGATAATACGAAAATGCACTCCTTATACTGAATTCTAGACCAAAATAATACAGTTGCAACTCAAACCTAACCTTTGGTGTGCGTTTAGCTATATTTTGGTGTACATTTGATGTGCATTTAATTATTTTTCATAAGTAATTGTAGCTAATCTTGTATATTATAAATAGTTACAATATGTCTATCCATAGTTTCTGGCATTCTTTAACTCTATGTTCGTTCTGGGTAGGCAGATGTTTAACAGAATATAGAGAAACTATAGACCATACATATTATTATATATAATAATAATATTTAGGTCATATTAGGGGTACTAGTCAACGTATATTTAAGAAATATATACATATTATACATATATAAATACATATATAGCATATATAAACAACCAGACTGGAAAGCAGAAGAAAGCGTTGTTCTTAACTCTACCTCGACCAGGAATCAAACCCGGGACCTCACGATTACCTTTCAGGTACGTAACACAGGTCGCGCCACAGAGGTCGTCAAATATATGATCAAACTTACCTTATAAAACAAGTAATCACTGGTAACAACGGTTGCTGTAGCTGTTGGGGCTTTCAGAGGTATCCGTTTGAACAAACTTCTTCGCCCTCGGCCCCTAGGAGCGGGTGTTTTAATAGTTTGGAGAGCCTGCGATGGAGTTTTCGTCTTATATCTGAAATGGGGAAAAACAAAACTTGTTGAGAGGTTATGTTGCAAAATAACTATGTAGTCATTAAAATTATAGTTTGTATCACTTAGATATTAATTAAATATGCTATAAATTGTAAATATTCAATAGATTATTGAATAATTGTAGTCAGGAAAAGTAAAAGATTAAGTTACCGTGTAGCCCGGGTGCTTTTTCTGACGCCCCTTCCAGTGGCTTTTGCTGGCGTAGTTGGGGCTGGAGAATCAGTCTCAGTCTTTGGTTCTACTTCTTCTTTGTCATTCTTATCCTCTATTTCACTTTTAGGAATGATATTTGATGATTTTTCGGTAGGAGTCGATGTGTTTTTCACATGACAATCATTGCATATTTGACCATTTTCTGCACTTCTCCAAAGTAAAGAGTCGGTAGCATTGCAATGAATGCATACTGGTTTAGGCATTTTACTTATTTTCTAGTATTTAAATCAAAGTTTTTAATCTTAAAATCTACACCGAAACTCGTACTGTCTGTGTACAAACAAAAAAACGTATATTTTTTTTATTTACAATGTTGTATTGACCGCCATTGCAATAATTTCATTTATATCAGTCAGATGGTGAGTGTTTTGCTGCGAAGTTAATTGCAATAGTGAAAATTTATTGTTCTTGCTCTAGAGTACCCGCCACATACGGTGGCAGTAGCCAAACTTGGAACTAATTTTGACGTTTCCGCCATTGCGTGTTATTTTGTATGAAAAGTAAATTTAGTATTACCAGCGTTGTGTTTTTTGCCCACTCTTTGTAATTTTTATGTTTGTTAAGGGTGATTATAATAAATTGATTTCCGGAGTTTCTTGTTAGTTCTTCTCCAAGCTAGGGTCTCCGCTGATCTAACCTCGGTAAAAAATATGTAAAGACAATGCTCAGTGCCATGTTTGAAATAATAGTTTTAAGAGATTCGCGATTTATACTCATGATATAAGATATAAGGGTGTGTATAAGATTGATTGCAGCTGTGGGAAATCCTATGTCGAACAGACTAAACGGTCTATTGCGGACAGAGTGAAGGAACACATAATATATGTAATATATAATAAGAAGGATAAGTCCCGTTAATTATTAATCATGTTTGAAATAGTATAATAAACATATTTTGACTTTGATATATTAATTTGTTTTATTTGAGTTTATAGCTCTGCAACCAAAGATCGTTACAAATGAAACCTATAATGTTTCGAGCCGTATGGCACAGTGAGTGCTAGTTTTGGCGTGTTTACTGGTAACACTGAATTACGCGACTGTGGCGACGCCTCCAACTGCCACCGTATGTGGCGCGATCTCTAATCAATTTTCAGTATTTTTATTAAATAATAGCATTTACACTTACTACGGTGTCCATAATTTTACGAAATCAGTATTTTCGAGGGTAAATAGTATGATAAGGGAAGGTTTGAAAGAAGATTGAATATGGCATGCTTCGATGGTTTGGACATGTTATGCGGATGAATCTAAGCAGATTGACAAAAGGAATATAATAATGTGAGTGAAGGGCCGGTTCAATAAGACATATGACAGTCTTGACGCTATATCGAAAGGCTGACGTTAGGAATAACTATAACCACTGAGTGTGTATGAGAAAATGTACGAGTGTCAATGAAGCGAAAGTGGTCTGTCAGGATCGAGACAAATGGGGATCCGTGATTTCTGCCTACCCCTCTACAGGGAATCAGGCGTGATGTGTATGTATGTATGTACTACGAACTGTATTGTAATATTGTTTTGTTTGTAACAAGCGGGTACAGTAGTAGTAAATACAGCTTCAAGTATTTTATCAGAAAGAAACTTATTAGTAACTACTAACTTACTAATCCCTGTAACGTGCAGTTCCTTATAACAGAACACAGCTACTTTAAATTCATTATTTAAACAGTAACTAAAACAAGTTAAAATGAGCCGCAAAGAAGCCCTTTCGTCTTTTATCCAGCAAATCCATGGTAGACCAGTGGTGGTTAAACTAAACAGTGGAGTCGATTATCGAGGTACTATTTTATATAAAATTCATACTCTTATTATTGTAAATTATGTATACTCCTAACACTTTTTCCGTGAGTTTGAGGTTAGAATCATTATTTCGGAAAACATGAGTTCAAATTGTAATGTTGTCTGTTGATTATTGTCATGTTATGGTTTAGTGTACCACAAGCAGATTTGATATCGTATTTACCTAACTGCATGATAAAATCACAACCTTCAATAAAGATTATTTAATACAACTATTAAATAATCTTTATTGAAGGTTGTGATTTTAAGGAAATATTACTGTACCAATATCACAGTTACTGAACACACATTATCTGAAATTGTGGTCTGATAATTTTATCTGTTACATGCAATGCTCTTAGCTCTACCACCTACCCTACCCTTAAACTCACCTTAAAGTCAAAGTCAAATGTTTTTATTCAACATAAATACAAGTATATTCATTGAAAATCAAAACATTTGACAGACACTGGTTGTCTCTTAGCATTGAAATTCTACCGTTGCCGTTCTTACCTTTTAAAATATATCTTATACCTATTTCAGGAGTCTTAGCCTGCTTAGATGGATACATGAACATAGCGTTGGAACAAACCGAAGAATATGTAAACGGACAATTGAAGAACAAATACGGAGATGCATTTATCAGAGGAAACAATGTCTTGTACATAAGTACACAGAAACGTAGAATATAAGGTCTTTTTTGGTAGATATGTTTTTATTATAACACCTCTTTCCATACATACTCAAAAGTTTCATATAACACCAACTATAGTGACGATACTTACATATTGTTGAATAGATCATAGTTAGTATGTGAATATGTGGACACTATTTAACACCCATCAGTTTAAGTAGTACCTTAATTACTAACTTTGAAATTGTACAGATGGAAACCTGAAACTCTGACTACCCCGCAAGGGGTAATCATTGTGAATGTTTTTGTCTTTTACTTTGACTACTGACTATCTGTTTAACACATGAGGTTTAGGTGACCATAGAATCACGAACTCTGCAATTCTGGATATAGACAAGCAAACCTTTGACTAATTTGCAAAGAAGAATGGTTAAGAAAGTTTTGTTTACATATTCACATTTCTCATTCTGTTATTACTGACTTGATGAGGTTTCTTGGAGATCTTAATATCTCTGGGTAACCTTTATTGTTACAATTGGGGTGATGTTGGTAGAAAATATTGGAGATAGGGTGTTAGTCCATGGTCCAATAGATTAACTACTTTACCACAAGTCTTTTAGTTGACACTTACAACATGTTGAGAGGAAAATCAAGTTATAATTTACATTTTATTTATGTATTGATAAAGCATATGTATGAACAAATATATGTTGTATCTAAATACAAAAACAAACATGTTTACGGCCATTAACCCTTGCGGGGTAGGCAGAGGTTGAGGTGTCCATATCCGCTATTGCTAAGGTGGTAATTCTATGGCCACTTCGAACCCACATGTTAACCATGTAAATAGAAATTCATTAAACTTCATTTCTATTGGTTCATGCTCAAGTGGAATTGAACCCTGTACCTTCGATACAGAGTCAAGCCCCAAACAACTCAGCTACGTCGAAGTTTATGCATCTAAATACATGTGTATGAATATTTGTAGTTGAGTAGTTATAATATCTTTATCCAATATAAAAAAAAGAAACTTCAATATTTTCTGAAATTTATTACATCATAATTCATAACGGTTCAATTCGTGTAGTAAAATTTCACATCACCATAACTCTGAAAAACAGAAATAACATTCTATAAATAACATTTTTATATTCTTTAATCCTTTACGGGGTGAACAGGACCCTGGCAATATGATAACATATCCTAGGTCATTTGTTTGATTTGACTTCATTTGTGAAATGCACCAAATACTGAAGTGAGGGAAAACATTGTGCCGCAACCTACCTGTTCCCCATACAGGTAATAGTTAGTGCATGTCAGTGCTGACATGGCTTACCACCTGTCACATTGAAACATGCTTCTCAAGGCATACGTAATAGGGTGACTCACAGAAGAGCATGTATGAGAAGATTAATGGGTGTGAATGGACCAAATTATCGGGACAAATGGGGATCCGTGATCTCTGCCTACCCCTCTACAGGGAATCAGGCGTGATGTGTATGTATGTATAAATGGATCAAGAGATTTGTCAGGATCGTTCCAGGTGGCAATCGATAGTATATTACTATCCTGTTAGGGAAGTAGATATGATGATTGTATATATGTATATACCATTTAGTCTATTATGAAAATATGCTTTTATGTAATGTCACACTGTTATTACCTTAGAATCATAACTTCCACTTTTAAACCTTCCATTTCCCAAATCTTCAATCAGCTTATTTCCCCGATAGCCATATTTCTTGTAATAGTCTTCTTTAACTTGCTTCGGGACTGGTTCAAACTTTGCTTCGACATTGTAGTTCAATATTTTGGGGTTGAAAAGTGGTGCCCAAAAACTTGAATTTATGTCGCAGTGGTACATACTAATGGTTATTAGTAGGAGTAAAATTTGTATCTTCATTTTGGTTAAGTTAGTGTCATTATTTCCTGAAATAATACGTCTTTTGTTTCATACATACATACATGATTAATAACTAACGGGACTTTTCGCGTAAGTTTTTACATAATAAATTTAACTTTATTAACCCGACGTTTCGACTACGTTACAGCAGCCATGGTCACGGGTGTAAAAACTTACGCGATAAGTCCCATTAGTTATTAATCATGAGTATAAATCGCGAATCTCTTAAAACTATAACATACATACATGTACTTATTTTCCTGTGCTAGCTGGTTCGTAAAAGAATGCTAACTAGCTGCTGCTTTTCCCGACATGTTGTAAGAGGCGACTAAGGGACTCAGGGTTAATGAAATCTTTTGGGCGATGGGCTAACAACATCCCAACCTCAATATTCATGCTAAAAAGTGACCTAGGAGTTTCCATTATCACTTATATGGTACTCAGTGGTCTCACATCCCCAAATATATAGAGATCTAAGGCTACATTTATACATATACATTCACGGCCTTTAATCCCTTTCAGGGTGGACAGAATCTCGGAGTTTTGGTATCTCCTAGTATACTTTTTAGCATAAAATATATTGGGTTTGTGATGTCATGGAACATTGGTGACAGGTTGCTAGCTCATCGCCCAATCGATCCCTTTCCCCTAGTCCCTTAGTCGCCACGACATGCCGGGCAGAACGGCAGCTAGTTAGCTTTATTTTTACGCCCCAGCTAGCACGGGACAAAATTTGATATTTATTTATATTAATTACTAAATACAATTAAATCATGACTCACAATATTATTCTTTTTGTGTGATATTTACGATTTTTGCGCGATTTATGTGTTTTGCGTACGTGATCGTGGTAATGATCTTCAATACTGGCTTAGTGAAGCGTATTGAGAATATTTGCGTTTCCTACTATTGTTATGTTGCGTACCGAGTGGTGAACTAGGTCTTTTACGAAAGAACTTTTAGGTACATAAACTAATATCAGTGTTGTAGATTTTATAAAATTTAGCAAAACAAAAATTCTTTTATTTCAAATAATAGGTACATATGTATTTGGTTATTTTTACTTTTAATGATTTATCATGAAAGTTGTCCGTCAGGATCGGGACTAAATTGGGGATCCGTGATCTCCACCTACCCCTCTACAGGGAATCAGGAGTGATGTGTATGTAATGATTTATTATTCAAGTCTTGATATCATTAATATGGAACTAGTTGCTAATCCATTACTACACCCATTACCAAATAGACTTATAGCCCCAAATCGCATCCTGCGTGCCGGGAAGAAGGGCAGCTACTTGTTTTATATTTACTTCCCCTATCCCAGTGTAGTTTTCCAAATAATGTGGGTTCGATGTGGTCATGTATTTACGGTTTATGATCACGCGAAACTCTTAACTACTCCGCAGGATATAAGAGCCGTTAAAGTATTTCTGTTTTCTGTCTAAATCTACTTCATATTAATCTTACCTACCCAGTCACTTCATAAAACGACCATTTTTTAACTTCTATAAACGACATACAAGTTAAAACTAACAAAAGCACTTCACTACAATAAGATTAGAAGTAAATATTATGTGCATATTTACATAAATACTACTAAAGTGAACTGAGCTAGTCTGGGACAAAAAGAATATTAACTAGCTGCCGTTCTTCCCAGCATGTAAGAACCGACTTAGGGATTAGATGTCAATGGAATATGTAGGATCTACTGTGTCCTACAGGAAAAGAGATAGCTTTCTGTTTAGGAAAACATGGTGAGGAAAGCTACATGTTCCCCGAACAGGTAATAGTTAGTGCTTGTAATGACGACATGACGTACCACCTGTCACATTGAGTAATGACTCTTTGGTCATCACGCGAGTTTCAGATAGCCATAGTACAACCTCCGCGATTGCGGCGATGGAAACCTGGAACTCCGATTACCCCGCATGTATTAAAGGTCGTTAACGCGTTGGTCTTTCTTTGGATATCTATCTGCATGCGACATCTATGGTATTTATGTTAATCTAATCACAACTTAAGTTTCATTTCTGTGGCTCTAGAGGTCGCCACAAATCTATTGTGCGATGATTACTATGGTTCCATATAAATGCTATGAAAACCCCAATATTTATGCTGAAAGTGACAATGGGGATATTTTGTTTATACGATTCTGTACCCCGAAAGGGATTAAAGGTGTTATGATGACCAGAGTAAAGACCATTAATGTATGTACTATTTAAGATTAGTCAGTTCCTTCCACCCTCCGACTACCCCAAAAGGAATATATAGTCGTGAATGCGTATGTTTTTTACTCTTTAACATGCCAGGTTAGTTCTAGTTAACAAGCCTGTAAGAAATAACCATTTGAAAGAAGGCGTTTGTGGCGTATCCTTGGGAAAGCCTAAATCTAGGGGCCTTACTCCACTAATTAATTTTGACAGCCACACAACTACGTCTCGGCTGTAAAAGTGGCACTCTGCTAATATTTTGACTTGCCACAGTTGCCTCAATAGCGAGTTCGTGGTGCTTCAGTGGCAACTCAAAGTATAGAAATGTTAATAGTGGAGTACCAAA
Organism: Leucoptera coffeella; assembly: GCA_030578115.1. Lineage (NCBI taxonomy): Eukaryota > Metazoa > Arthropoda > Insecta > Lepidoptera > Lyonetiidae > Leucoptera > Leucoptera coffeella. Next base: position 28,191 of record JAMBLF010000736.1, read on the forward strand.
TATAAGGCTATTGAACTGACATTTCGGACGTTTGGTTAGTGGAGTAGCTTTTTTGTACTTCAGACGCATTCAGATGTAGTTCGATAGCGCTTCAGTGGACAAAATTTGTTAGTGGAGTGCCAGTATCGACACTGAAGTAATATTGTGCCTACAATGCATTAGTGGAGTAAGGGCCCAGGAGTGGATTAGTATAGGCTGATTGATCAATTGAAAGAAGGGCGATTATGTAAGAGTCGTCTTAATAAGTTTTTTTAATTCTTAAGCCATTAACCACTAAGGTTATGTCGGCTGAAGTACAAACACTGATGCCACGGCGTTTGAACTTCTTGTTATTCAATCTCCATGGTTACAGCAACGCCGTCAGCCGCTACAACCGAACAAAAACAAAATCGAACCTCCAATTCTTCTCTTCCTCGTTCTTCGGTTCGTTCCAGTTGAGGATCCAAACCTTGTCCCAAAGCGAACATATTTAGCCAGTTTGGCACCACAATTGACTAAATATCCAGCCGAAAATAATTATCTGTATTTTCAACTTTCACTAAGCTGCTGACTTTGTTGACGCACCATAGACGACTGGCTTAATAAGTTAATTGACGATCAAATAGATATTATACTGAAAATGGTCCATTGTAGTAAAGCCTAGGTACATTGACACCAATGAATAAAAAGTTGTTTGGTAAACTGAAGATCAGTATACCCCTCTAAAAGGAAAAAATCATGAGGTATAAATGTAAAGTAAATGAAACAAATATTACTTTGGCTTTATATTAAAAAAAGTTTATATCGTCAGCTATAAATTTCTCCATAATACTCGTAAAATACTTTAAGAAAATAAAATATTCAAAATACACAAGAAAAAATTATCATAAAAAAGTTTTTATCACATATTTAGCTCTTGCTTTCATACATATTCTATCACCAAAATTAAGCTTATATAAACCACATCAATTTTTATTCTGTTCAACCTTTAAAATATTATTAACTAGGTAGATAATGTCTGTATGTACTAAAGAGAAATCAAAATACCCTACCCCTTTGAACATACAATTATTATTTGATTAAATGTTAATATTTTCCACTGATATAACATCTAAACACCATCAATATTTTAAATAAAATTCTTTATTCAAATTTCAATATGATAGCTTAATCTATCACATCAAATAATAAATATCGATATATGATATGTACGTCACTATTTTAATCTGTCAAATCTTGTTAACCCCAACTATGTCACTTGTTAATAGTACTTTTAATAGTATTATTAACATATTGATTTACTTAAAATATAACTATAACCTTTGATTAATATACATACTTAATAAGTTCTAATTTGTCATTTTATCAATTTACTGAAATATACATATTTAATAGGTTTATTTATGATACCTATTTATGAATTAGAACTATCTGTCATTATTTGAGTGTAACCTTTTTTATCCGATGTGAAACAACAGTATAATATGTCAAAATAAACAAATTTGTATTTTTGTATAATATATACCAAAGGCTACTTTACACGATTTAATTAAGTATTTATTATTTAGTGAATCCCTTCCAATGGAGAGTAATGTTTGTACTGATACAGTTCGGGGCCGCCGTATCCGTAGAGAAGTTTTCCTTTGCCATTTTCATCGTAATATGGATACCGGTATTTAGGCCTGAAATTAAATAAATCTTAGTGACAGAAAATGTTAAAGTACATACATAAATAGATACTTACTTAAAAATGTGAAAATATATAAATACTCGTATGTACACTGAAAAAACACTTTTAGGGTATTTAGAGACATGTGTGACAACGTATATTAAGATGTATTTCCTGAGTTAACCGTTTTGGTGTAGTCCAAAGCTTGAGTGACCAATGTTGTGCTTAAGAAATTTCTTTACCTCTTGAAAATCAACTGGGAATATCAACTTAGACTCAACTTTCTTTAATCTAAATCTTTAACTTCCACAAGACGAAGAGAGGAAAACAATAATGAATGTTATAAGAAAAATTGACGATTCTTCACCCAAAAATACTTCCTAGGTCTCTTGGTCTACGCCAAGCTAAGAAAACGTCAAACTCACATCGGTTCGGGATACAATCAAGTCACAATATATTTCTTATACTTAGTCGTCTATGGTTCGTCAACAAAGTTAGCGGCTCAGTGGAACTTTGACATAATGGAATTTACGGCATAATGTTTAGTCAATTAAAATATATCTTGGCTTTGGGATTATATTTCGAGCTTCAATTGGAACAAACCGAAGAACAAAGACAAGAAAAGACTTTATTTTTCTTCGGTTGCAGCGGCTAGAGGATTGAACGTAACCATGGTGACGGAATATCAAGAAGCGCTAACGCTGTACTATCAATGTTTGTACTTTCGCCGACATAATGTTAGTAAAGCAAGAGAGATTTGTCGCGATCGTTCCCGGTGGCGATCGATAGTCTCTGCCTATCCCGTTGGGGACGTAGAGGCGTGTTTATATGTATGTTACTCTACATGTTAAGTGGTATGGTAATATGGTATTACTATTAAAGCCCTAAATCCATATAAAACTTATACCTTACCTTTCAAAGTACTGGAAATTGGGTGCCCTAGGTTCAACCGTCGATTCTGCAGTTAAGAACATACTTATGAGAACCATCATCTGCAAGAAGAAAGAAATAAAGCATGAGAAACATGATAGGCATACAACAAACATTATCAATGTTTTGGCGAAATAAAACCTAAATCCCTTTCGGGGTTATAATGGTATTGGTGATTATTCTCAGGTTGTTCGTAGATTCCATTTACATTAGTTCCTCTTAGTTAGGTGTAACGATGACCTGAAAAAGGTTGCTGATAGTGGTTGGCTGAGGATCACGAGTGATAATGTTTTGTGGCGTACTCTTGGGGAGGCCTACGTCCAGCAGTGGTCTGATATTAGGCTGATTGATTGATAGTTCCTCTTGCAAGCTGATATGAAAAGCAGCTAGTTAGCATTCTGTTTACGTCCCAGACTATCACAGTACCAACACATTGCGAAACACATATTACCACATACTACTATGTCAGAGGTGTTTAATGGCGACACGGTTTACTACCTATCACATTTGATACTCACTATCTGGTAAACACGTGAATTAGAGGTGGCCCTAGAATTACATACTCCGCAATTGCGGAAAGATGGACAAGCGAATCTCGGACTAAGCCGTATTGAATAGCTATTTCTAATGGAAACCTACGGATTTGTTGGAATGGAAAATGATCAGTGTTTAACTGAGCTTTGATTGTATAAATATCTTAATAGATACGAGTCGTATCATACAGCATATCATATGATGGGCGACCAAATATCTGGTTGCCCCGAAAGGGTTAATGGTGTAGCGTACTCGTATTAGGTATGTTATGATTTATTTCTTTATTGCATAAATGTTATAAAAATTAAGTAATATATTGCAAAGTTATAAAGAATATACTGAATATGTTTATACTCTATGATAACAAACGTGTAAAATCTTCGGTCAGGTAGTATTGCCTCATCGCACACAATATAATATATCGGTACTTCAGAATTCAGATGAATGATGTTAAAACATTTTACCTTGTACTCAGAAGTTAAATCATTTAAATAAATACCTAACCGTGTCAAACGTATAGAAATTATGTAAATTAATTTATTAGGCAATCATAGTTTTAAAATTATGTTAATTACGTAAAAATATCCCTTTAAAAACTTACCGACAAGAGAAAATATTTGACACATCCCGCCATTTCTAAGAAAACTGTCACTTTAGTCCTTTTCAATAAAATAGAGATGGGACACGCAAGAAACGTTGAAACGTGTAACACCGAATATTGCACTACGAACACTGGTGTATTCAGCCAATCACAGCCTTTAGTAAAGTGGAGGTGGTAACTCGAAAGCTGATTGTATACCCCGTTACCTACTTACCAAACAAGATTCTGTTTGGTAACGCTTACGTGATACCTGTCATATAGGTTAGATATTGGCAGGTTAATGAATATTGTAATTATTGTTCAAGTTAATTTTCGAAGATAACTTGCGTGATGAAGATTGGTATTGTTTAGAAACGAAGTTAGAATATTCTAGAGCTAAATAGAATTGTGATCGGATTAAATAATCTTAGTAGTTTAATGTTTTATACCTGTATGGTTTTAACGCAAGTTTTTTTTAACATATTTGTAGCTATCTAATAGAAGTAGTTTTTAGTAGTAGTAGGTTTTTGCGGAAACCTATTTGTAAATAGCAAAAATGAATGATTTAATTTCATAAGGACTGATTATCCAAAATGAGCGTCATAAGCAGTAAATTACCACTTTTATTGTATAAACCATATTAGATACTTAATAATAAAAAAACATTTTTCTTAAAATTATTCCTTAACCAACATATTCCCTTCCGCAATATCCAGTGCATGTAAACGGCGGCGATACGATTAATTACTTATCACGTTGGGCGCTGTCTAGAGTGTCCATAGCTACGAAATTATGGAGAATAGCACTCAATTCTTTGACTATCCCGCCCTAATTAAAAGGGAGTGTGTAAATACAAGTCGTGAAGCGTAATTTTTTCTTTAAAGCAAGTATCAAGATCCATCAAACATTTACGTTAAAGTGAAAGTTAACCCATCACCGTTCCATTGAAGCTATCTTTCTTTTTCTAAAACTCTTGCATCTCTGTCTATAATAACAAACTGTGTTTTGGCATGACGCACTACATACAACAGACACAACAGTTACGTAACATAAACATACTGCCAAGCACTAGTCTGGGACGTAAAAAGAATGCTTAGTAGCTGCCGTTCTTCCCGGCATGTCGTAGGAGGCGACTAAGGGACTAGGGGTATATGGATCTATTGCGCGATGGGCTAGGCACCTATCACAAATGTTCCATTATGACATCGAAACCTCAATGTTTATGCTAAAAAGTGACCTAGGAGATATTATATTTTGGAGGTTCTGTCCACCCCGAAAGGGATTAAAGGACGTAAATGTATATGCTTATAAAGGGTATGTGAAGGTGGTTTAAGTGGGAATGGATAGATGGAAGGAGGGTTACGAAAGGAATCTATAAAGCCAAAGTGGAAGGTAGAGTTGGACGGGGTAGGACGCGTAGAACTTCTACAGACCAAATTGGAGACATTCTTCTCAAGGACATGTATTAGAAAGTTAATGGATGTGAGTGAAGTAAGAGAGATTTGTCAGGTCATGATATCGATAGTCTCTCACTATCCCGTTGGGGACGTAGAGGCGTGAATATATGTATGTATATGCTTGTATGTAAATACAAATTCAACTACATTGACTAGAATCCTTCTCAATACATATGGTAGTAATCTAAGCGCCTGACTACCTCAAAAGAGATTACCTTCGTGACTTTTATATTATGTCATAACAAAGCCTACATACAAACATATCACGCCCGTTTCCTTGTATAGGGGTAGGCAGAGATCACGGATCCCCATTTGTCTCGATCCGGACATTACACTTACGCTTCATTGACACTCGTACATCTTCTCATACACAATCGGCGGTTATAGGTACATCTATTTTTCAACAATAGCGCTAAAATTTCGTGTAAATGTTTTCCTGTTTTTAATCTATGCAAATATTGTTATGTGATTGACTTATCTGTGAAGTTATCAAAATGACAGGTGGCATCATACGTACAGACGCATTACGACAGTTTTAGATAAAGGGGTAGTCAGAGACTAGCGTTTCCTTCTCTAAATTTGTTATTGTATTATCGTGGACAGGGAATCCATTTTACAGTAAATCAGCATCAGGTCTAACAACCTGTCACCAATGTTCCATCATGACATCGCAACCCCAGTATTCATTCATTCATTCATGTTAAAAAGTGAACTTGGAGATATAAAGGATTAAAGGAGATTAAAGGATGTGAATGTGTGTGTAGGTTGTATTTTTCTTTTTTAAACATTCTTGATGATATATGAAATAGTATTGCATGTGATTGGTAAGAAGATATAGTGACTAAGACTGAAAAGTTTGGACTTCAATGGTTTGGATATGTTATGCGGATGAATGATAGCAAATTGACAAATGGAATATATATGAGTGAAGTGGAAGAGCGGGTACGTAGGAGACTCCTCTATAAGTCATATGACAGTCAGATAGACGCTATATTGAAAAAGGGTGACGTTAGGAGTACTTATAACCACCGAGTGTGTATGAGAAGATATATGAGTGTCAATGAAGCGAAAGTGGTCTGACAGAATCGGGACAAATGGGGATCCGCGATCTCTGCCTATTCCTCTACAGGGAATCAGGCGTGATGTGTATGTATGTATTGGTAATTATATTATCTGAGGTTATAGGTAAGTATATTTAAACGTCACTCTTTTGCAGTAGTGATGTGCATTACACAGCGTATGACGCACAAATAATATCTAACAGGAATTCGATCAATATTTTGTTTACGATTTAATTACGTTGCATCGAATTTGCGTTATTTACTACGAACTATTTTAAAATAGATTATTTACAAACAAAATCATATTGCATAATAGTAAAAATGCTATATCTATTAAAATATTGTTATAAATATGTAAATAATATGTATTTTAGCCTGAAACGTATCGAAATGAAATTTAACCAGCTGAATTTCTTAACTAGCTGCCGTTCTTATCGGCATGTCCTAAGAGACGACTAAGGGACTACAGGCAAATGAAATCTATTGACCAATGGGTTAGCAACCTTTCACTTATGTTCCTTATGAATCCATTTATATCCCATAAATAGTATGGTGTCTCCAAGGTTTTGTCCACCCCTAAGGGGATTAAAGGATGTATATTTATATGGGTCAAGTTATTCCTGGCGTTTCGTAAAAGGCGACTAAGGAACAGAATACAATTGGAATCTATTAGCAACCTGTCAATTACATTTCATAAGCTGAACTATAGCATCTTTCTAAGGTACTGTACACCGCAAAAGTGTTATAATATGAGTATTGTTTACTAACATAAAATACTATTGCTATAAATAAGATTAGGAATGATAAACAACAACAAACTGTTATACAAACAAATGCAACTGTACCAACATACTTGTATTTGTAAATAAAATATATTTTACAACTACAACTGTTATGAAGCTTATTCAAGTATTTTACTACATATACCATATACATTCACGTCCTTTAATCCCTTTCGATGTAGACAGGTGACAGCCGCGGAAACACGTTTGGATCTCACTTTTTATCATAAGTATTGAGATATTACTGTGAGGAAAAACATCGTGAGGAACTCTTCCTGTTCCCCGAACAGATAATAGTCAGTGCTTATAAAAGGCGACATGGCTTACCACCTGTCACATTGAGTACTGACTATACCGACCGTGAATTCTAGGTGGCCGTAGAATGACTACCTTCGCAATTGCGGAGATGGACACCTGAACCTCTGACTACCCCGCACGGGTAATCGTCGTGACAGCGTTTCTTTTTGGATGTATTCATGGAGAAAGTGTTTTGTCAAGGATACAGACCTACTTACTATGTCATAATAAAGATATTTTCTAGTCACTTGCTTGTCGGGGAAGTAAAAAGAATACTATCTAGCTGCCGTTCTTCCCGGCATGTCGTAGAAACGACTAAGGGTAAATAGAATCAATTGGGCGATGGGCTAGCAACTTGTCACCAATGTTCCTTGAGACATATTTATGCTAAAAAGTGACCCAGTGAAAACTAAATCTTCGTGAATGTATATGTATGTATGTATTTTCTTGCCAAATGTATTATTTGTGGTGACTAATAAAGACATTCGCATGATAATAGCGACCTTGAAATTGGCATGAGGAAGCGTGCGAAACGATTACCTTGAATTAGGTAATAAGATTAAATTTTAAAGAGGTACACCCACAAATTTTATACACAAGTTCGTAGCTTATTGGTTGGGGCTTGACTCTGTATCAGTGGGTACAGGATTTAAGCCTCGGAGCATTATTTTCTGTTTACCTTTTCACAGTAAAAATACATTTACGTAATGCACCGAATACTACGGTAAGGAAAAACATCGTGAGCAAACCTACCGGTACTACGAACAGGCAATAGTCAGTGCTTATAAATGGCTAACTAAATTAATTTTAATTGACTATTAATTTATTAATTTTTAATTGACTGACTATAAAGTCAACAAATCGGTCGATTATATCCGTAATTGCGGATCTATAACTATCCCGCAATGGCTAATGGTCGTGAAAGCATTTGTATTGGTCGTCTTTGGCATAATTGCCTGAAAAAATATATTTATTATCGATATTAAAATCGTAGGGGAATTTAACAACTTTATATGCACCCTCAGGAATATTTTTTATTTTTAAAACTGTTGTCACATGAAATCTTATAATAATATACAATAACCTACATACTAAACATATTAAAATAAATTAATGGATACGATTATACATAATATATGTTCATTATTTGATTACTTACAGGTAATCAAATGCATTAAGAAATAATGAAGTACTAAAAATAGTAATAAGTAATAATTAGTCTATGTTAACTACGCAACTAAAACTTGGATGCATTTCAAAATTATGATCATACGATGTTTATTTACGAACCGTGACTATTCGGAGGTGTGTCTTATTGTTTAGAAAACTAAATTACTGCGGACTTAGGTGATCAAAACATGTTTTGTTAGATGGAGTATAAATCTTATCATAACACGCCTCTAGCATCAGTATTCATTCAAACACTGTCCTAATCAGAATACTATCGTGAGAGAATATTTTAAAAATAAATAATCTGCAAATTAGCACGCAAATTGTGACCTCATTTGTCGTGACGTAAAGGTAGCTATTCTTTTTGATTGGTCGGCGGAATCGCACGATCTCACGTCACAGCACAAGTTTGTATTTGCGTAACCGTCAAAACACAAGTGTCAGTCAGTCGTGGTGTTGTGATTTTCATTCATTGTTGACATTTTTCGAGATAGAACGCAATTAATTTGCTAAAATATTAATTATTTTACTGATAATTTAACGAAACGATGTAGTTTACCTGAGCCAAAACAGTCAGTATTGAATGGCGTTTAAAAGTGATAGTGTAACATGATCTAAGTCACTTGATTCTGTTGAATATTATTGTTTTATAATCTAGTCAAATAACACTCAAAGTTCTCGTGATATTATGTTCTAGAAACCAAATACAAAACTGTTACTGAATAAACAAACAGTTTTCACCTAAAAGAAGTTTCAATAAGCTGCAAAATGTCGTTTGGAAGCCAGTGGAAGTTAATAAGACATTATCTTTCGTTATCCAATTTGCATAGTGAAGTGGAAAAGTTGGTTGGGAAAATCAAACCAGCGACTCCTGAACAATGGGAAGGTAAGCTGCTTTTTACCGTAGCTTTTGTGTCTAGTGTCTATTTTTAAAGTCTAGAAAAACTTTTTTTAAATGGCCTTGTTAGTACTATTCTGGATCTATGTCTATCAATACAAAAGCGATTTTCTCTTTTTATTCCGTGTCGTACATAATATAATAATTCTATTATTTAAAGAACTACCTATATAATATACAGAGGAATCTATAATATTTTTCTTAATTTCGAATAGGTATATATCTGATATTAATTATTCTTTTACATAATTCTTATCTTATTATGCATTTATTCAAAATAGAAATTATAAAAACTTTAGCTCCTATTCGTTTTAATGTAGTGATAATATTAAAAGGTTTCAGTTAGTAAGAGAGTTTCACGGTCAGTAAATTCATCTACCAATAATAATAAAAAATACAATACATTATTACATTTCAAACCCACAAGTTGACCTTATAGGAAACTCTCAATTTGACTCATTTCCTATTTATAAGCTCTTATACTTTACCATAGAATTACTACCTACACAATAGCAGAGATGGACACTCAAACCTCTAACTACCCTCATGAAATAATAGTTGTGACAGCGTTTTATTTATGAGTACAACTGATAACAAAGAATTATTAAAAAGCTATAGAATAGCATTGTTAAAGACTTATTGTTTCACCCACATACATGTTATATAGATTGATGATAGGATGTAATAGAATGACAATTTGATAAGCAATTCAAAACAGGGTGGATTTTTACGTTTATAAAACTGTTGAGTATGTATGGAGAGGTGCTGAATGTTAATAGAATAAAAGTGGTTTCAAGCATCAGCTAAATAAAAATAGCATAAATTTTTATTACAATGGGAATATGCATTTCAGTATTATTACAGGAGATAGAAAAATATAGCAAAACCATTCACTATGGCGCAGTTTCATTATATTTGCAGAGTTGTAATATAATTGACTGTATGTGTATTCCGACATGTATTTGGTGTTATTATTATTTTCACATAATCAATATTACTGTTAATATTTCTGATATGTTAACATATGTTTGAATTGGACATAGTTCAATTGTTTGGGGCTTGACTCTGTATCAATGGTAATGAATTAATGATTTTCTATGTACACGGCTAATCCTCATGGGTTAATGTACGAGAACGCTTTTAGAGAGTTGAGTGCTAAATATTGTAACTATAAGATCTTGATCACAAAGTGTCTGTATGAAAGTCACATTTGTAACGTATGCACATAGATTATAATCTCGAAAGTGACATTTATCTGGGACACTGACTTTTTATCAAAACTCATGCAACGTTAGTATGATTATCACATTTTGATGTATGTGAAAGTGTAAAACTTAGTCTTTTATCTCATTTCAATATTAATGGAGGTCAATTGGGAAATAATACTTGTGAATACTTACATGTATGTATGTGTATTGTTATGATTAAGATATAGTTTGATATACATAAATAAATATACCTATCATTATGTATACATACTCCCTTTTTTATACAGGCGGGATAGTCAGAATAATCTCCGTAATTTTGAAGGCATGTTAGGTTTAAGCTACTCAAACCTCTGTTTTACTAGATAGGCAGCATACAGAGTGATAGGTAGTGAACCGTATCACCATATACAGGCACTGGCTACTGTTCCCAAGGGTTATGTAGGTTTCCTCACGTTTTCCCTCACCACCAGTGACTGTGCAGATATAAGAATACTATGTTACTAAAATATGTATGTACAGTCAACGCTTAAAGTGCAGTAACTTAACTTTTTATAAGGTTTACGTTTCTAAGAACAAAAGACATTATTTTTCATTTCCAAGCACGCAAACGTATAGTGGGCATGACAATGCATAGTGGCGCCAGTTTTAAAATGTAAAATATTGTCTTATTGTCTGACTGTACATAAAAATTGACCTAGGAGTTATTGTGATGTCTTCAAGGTTCCATACCTCACAAACAGAATGAGACATTAATGTATAGTTATGTATGTTTTTTTTTCAGGTCTAGTCAAAGACTTTGAGAAGGCAATAGCTACAAGGGTCTCATACATAGTGAAAGACACTGAAATCAATACAAATGTTCACAAGAATGTCAATAAAGCGGTCGTCAGCGATGGAGGCAACGTTGAAATGGAGATTGAAAATAGTGCGGAGAAAGTTGGAGAGAAACAGGTAGGATATTTTTTTCGTTATAGTTAACTAGTGACCCGCTCCGGCTTTGCTCGGGTATAAAATATATAGCCTACTCTACTATTTAATGGATGTTATTATACATATAAACCTACCTCTTGAATCACTCTATCTTTAAAAAAAAACCACATCAAAATCCGTTGCGTAGTTTCAAAGATTTAAGCATACAAAGGGACATAGGGACAAAGAAAGCGACTTTGTTTTATACTATGTAGAGATTATCACCAATATTTCACATGGCATTCAGGTGACAATCACAACAACCAGTTACCAATATTCCATTATGACATTGTAACTGCAATATTTATGCTAAAAAGTGACTTAGGAGATATTATATCTTAAAAGTGTTTTCAACCCAAAAGGGATTAAAGGATGTGTAAGGTATGGATAGACATATTTTTATGCAGGGAAAAGATAAAATAAGGGTTTGATTGAGACTGTAAGAGAATTGATCAGTTCCCGGCAAATGATAAACTAGTCGATTGTTTTTCATAACTTTGATGAATTTTGTACCATGTACATATATTATGTAACAAATTTTTTTATTATTACACTATACACAGAATAATGTATTTAATCTCTTATTATATTATTATTGTCGAGGGTGTATCTTTCTTATCTTTTTCAATAAATAAATATATCATCATCATCAGCCTGTCTGAATCCGCTGTTGGACATAGGCCTCCCCCAAATGACGCCACTTCTCCCTGTCAGTGGCCGTTCGCAGCCATTCGATGCCGGCCAACCTCCAAAATAATATTATTTTTGAGGCCAAATATAACATATTATACATCACTAATATTTCCAGACTAAACCCCAAGTACCAGATAAGCCGAGCAGCCTAGCCTCGGAAGTCCGGGAGCTCAGCATCGAAGGCCTTCTGCAGGGACTACGGCTGAAGAAAGACATCAGTCTAGGCAAGATATCCGAGCAACAGAAGTGGAAGTCTAATAGACCTGTCGTTTCTAAGGTGAGGAAGCTTACAAACATAATATGTACGTATATACGAATACATACATACATATCACACCTGATTCCCTGTAGAGGGGTAGGCAGAGATCACGGATTCCCATTTGTCTCATACATCTCAGATACACTCGGCGGTTATAGGTACTCCTAACGTCACCCTTTTTCAATATTGCGTCTATCTGACTGTTATATATGTCTTATTAAGCCGGCCCCGACATAACCGCCCTTCCACTTCACTCATATAGTATATTCCTTTTGTCAAACTGCTATCATTCATCCGCATTACATGTCTATACCATATATACGAATATAAATGTATATATTCACGTCCTTTATTCCCTTTCGAGGCGGACAGAACTTTGGAGATATAATATCTCTCCTAGGTTACTATTTAGCATGAATATTGGGGTTGCAAACATACATACATATAGAGTCCAGTGATTGTCTGGGACGTTAAAAGAATGCTAACTAGCTGCCGTTCTTACTACATTGTTGTGAAAGGCAATTAAGGGATTAGGGTAAAATGGTATCAATTGGGCAATGGGCTAATGGGCAATCTGTTACCAATGTTTCATATGGTATCACAATCACAATATTTATGCTAAAAAAGACCTTGGTGATAAATCTAAGTGGTTCTGTCCACCCCGAAAGGAATTAAATGGCGTAAATGTATATACATGTATGTATCATATTTGTTATAATGATTCAAGTTTTATTTCATGTATTTTTAATTTCATTTTTTTCTTTTATTTCAAATTAGTTTTTTAGTTAGTGCTTGTAAATGGCGACATGGCTGACCACCTGTCACATTGAGTGCTGACTATCTGGTCAACACGTGGGTTCCAGGTGGCCATAGAATTACTACCTTAGCAATTGCGGAGATGGACACCTGAATCTCTGACTACTTAATGGTTGTGAACGCGTTCGTTTGTTCGTTTTGTATATTTCTTTATATAAGGGTATATAAGGAGCTAGTTCAATTGGTGTAAGTGTCCTAAATATTATTATTATACATTCCAGACATCAATCCACTCACGTACAGCGTACGTCATATCGGCAATTAGCACAGCAGAATCAAGCGAGAGTCTTTACAAGCGAACGGATAATCTCATTGAGCATTTGAAGCAATATCCCGAAGCTAGAGACTTTGCTATCAAGGAGGGTGGGGTTCGAGCCCTGCTCAGGGCGGAGAGGATACTCAATGACGGCGAAATGCACAGGAATGTGCGGGGGTGCATTAAAGAGGTGGGTGTAGTGTTTAATAGAGTATATTGTGTAAAGTCAAAGTCAAATGTTTTTATTCAATATAAGTACAAGTACAGTACATTCATTGAAAGTCAAAACATTTGCCTGACACTGGTTGTCTCTTGGCATTGAAATTCTACCGTTTAAGTTTGTGATTTTATTTTGATTTGTAAGTTTAAGGTGATTTGTCCTATAATTAGTTTTAGTTTTAAGAGATTCGCGATTTCTACTCATGATTAATAACTAATGGGACTTATCGCGTAAGTTTTTATATAATAAAGTTACCTTTATTGACCCGACGTTTCGACTACGTTGCAGCAGCCATGGTCACATACGCGATAAGTCCTGTTAGTTATTAATCATGAGTATAAATCACGAATCTCTTAAAACTAAAAATTTATGGTCGTGAAGGTAAATGGTTAGTAATTAGGCTATTTTTACTAACGTGTTGTAAAAGATGATTAAGGGACTAGGGTAAATTGAATTTATTATGTGATAGGTCAGCAATATTCTTAATTAAAGTTATCATGACACCGATACAAGAAGTAACGACGTGAATGACATCTGTGTAAAGTCGCCATTTTTTTTCAATTTAAAACTACCAGTTTCTACAATCACTAACTACCCTTTTCTACCACTAATTAGATTTATTTAATATATTTTATTGAAATTAACCAATTGTTATGACAACTTTTCCGGTGGAATTTTTTTTTTTTACTTTCAATAAGTGATTTTATAATCCTCATATTGAATAAAAAGCATTTCATTTCATTTTATTTCACCCTTTTATACCCTTTCAGGCTCTATCCCTGTTAGGCTACACCGGCCCAACAAAGGGTCCCGGAGCCAACATCCTATCTATAGACGGCGGAGGTATAAGGGGAATCATAGCCATTGAAATACTCCGCCATCTTGAACGTTTGACTGGGCGAAGAGTGAACGAACTGTTTGACTATATTATAGGGGTTAGCACTGGTGCTATCATTGCGGCTGTTATAGGTAAGAATATGTGCCTTTCGTAACGGTAGTAATATATAATGATATTATAAATCTGAAGAGTTTGTTTGTTTGTTTGAACACGCTAATCTCAGGAACTACTGGTTCGAAATCAAAAATTCTCTCTTTGGTTTGTCAGATGGACAGATGGGGATCCGTGATATCTGCCCACCGCTGTAAGAGAATTAGGCGTGATATGTTATGAATGTAGTAGTAATATTTGGGACATTATTACACCAATTGAACTAGCTCCTTGGTAAGTACATTTAAGACTTGTGTTAAGGGTACTAGTCAACGTATATTCAGAAATATATAGTTCTTATACATAGATAGCATATATAATCAACGAACAGACTAGAAAGCAGTAGAAAAACGTAGTTCTTAACTCTGCCTCCACCGGGGAATCTTTGGAACCTCACGATTAGCGTTCAGGCTTCTAACCGATCGCGCCACGGAGGTCGTCATAGACTATATATATGTATGATATGTTTTGTTTGCAGGCAGCGGAGTGGGGACTTTGGAAAAAGCAAACGAAATGTACAGAACACTTTCAAAAGAGATGTTTGGGAAAACATCTGTTTTAGGAGGTTAGTGACGTAAATTAATAATTAGTACACATACAGTTTGTTAAACGAATCGTGAGCACAGTCATAGAAAATAAAATTCGAAATAACGATACTTGGTCACCACACGTCAATACTTCTTATTGTGATAACATGTTTTGATGCTTTGATTTAAATTTAAGGGACAATGGATGTTAACGCGTTGTCTTTTTTGTGTATAACCACAATTAACCCTTGCGGGGTAGTCAGATATTCGAGTGCCCTATAATATATGTTACTAGCGACCCGCTCCGGCTTCGCATTTCTGGCTATTTAATGGATGTTATTATACATATAAACCTTCCTCTTGAATCACTCTATCTATTAAAAAAACCGCATCAAAATCCGTTGCGTAGTTTCAAAGATTTAAGCATACAAAGGGACATAGGGACAAGAAAGCGACTTTGTTTTATACTATGTAGTGATATGTCATGTTATATGCTATAGGTACATCGCGACTAGTGTGGTCGCAGGCCTATTACGACACAGAAGCCTGGGAGAAGCTGCTGCAAGACCAACTGGGAGATTTCTCGCTGACACAATGCAATAGACATAACACGCCTAAGGTAGGTAGAGATATTTATTTCATACATTGCATTTGAAATCCTAACAGGTTACCCCAATACAATATCAAATAATATAATATTTAAAAATATAAGCCGATAATTATAATAATCACTAACGATCATCTAAAATAATAAAAACATAACAATAAAAGTATTATAATAAAAATAAAAAACATAATTCGTATTAATTAATTCATTCAAGTATTCATGTCAATAGCAGGTATAAACTAATAAAAAAAAAGATTAAAGTAATTAAATAATAATTGATTCATTATAAATATAATGTTAATTTACTAAAAATAAATATAATTGAATTATCTTGAATTAATTAATGTTTACATGTCATATATGGATACATACACATAAAAATACATAAGTACATGTCACTAGAAGGAAAGAAAGAAAACATAATATTCAGACACAGAACCGGCCCACCACAAAAACGAAAAATATAACAAATTAACACATTTTTAGTCAAAGAGTCTCCATCTCCATAGTATCAATAAGGAATCGACTCTGCGTGTTGCTGTATTCAATCCATAACACCGGTGTTATGTCGCTCGCATTCAAAATAATAAAACTTCGTGAATGATACCATTGATATCAGCAAAAGTGTCAAAATCCACTACCAACTTCACACTATTACTGATCTGATATTGAACTGATATTTTTCAAAAAGTATTAATGGACTTGGGCCCAAGACAAACGGCAGCTATTTAGTATTATTTCACGTTCCCGACTAGGACGTGCATATATCCTTATATTGTAGCAAAACAAATTTATTACCAGTCGTTTATGGTTCGTCAACAAAGTCAGCAGCTCAGTGAAAGTTCAAAATACAAATAATTATTTTCGACTGAATATTTAGTCAATTGTGATGCCAAACTGGCTAAATATGTTTGCTTTGGGATTATATTTGGATCCTCAACTGGAACGAACCGAAGAACAATGAAGAGAAGAATTGCATGCAGCTTCGACTTCGTTTTTCTTCGGTTGCAGTGACTGGCGGCGTTGGTGTAACCATGGCGATGAAATAACAAGAAGTTCAAACGCCGTGGCATCAGTGTTTGTACTTCAGCCGACATAACCTTAGTGGTGAATGGCTTAGTTAAAATAGTACTTAATATATTATTTTCCAATCACAGATGGCGCTACTATCCTGCGTAGCGAAATCCGGGGCGCGAGTGTCGCCATTTTTGTTCCGCACCTATTCGACGCCGTACCGCACTCGCGGATCCGTGCCTGGTACGCATCGCGCGTTACTGTGGCAGGCTGTAAGAGCCTCCGCCGCCGCGCCTACGTACTTCAACGAGTTTGTACTAGATGGGCTGTTGCATCAGGTCAGTTTAGTGTTTTCGTGTGCTCTGAGCGAATTCAAAACAGTAGGATTATATATAATTATATTATTATTATTATATATAATTAGTTATAAGAGTGATGTATAATAAGAAATTAGTTATAAGTTTTTTTTTTAAATTATAATTTAATAAGTGTCTTACTCGATTGCATTAGGTTAAACCTGTAATAATCGATGTTTGAGGAAGAAAGAATAAATAAAATAAATAATAATAGTTTTACGACACTGTTACACCAATTGAACTTGCCCCTTGCTAAGTATATTTTAAGACTCGTACGTACTTCAACGAGTTCGTACTAGATAGATTGTTGCATCAGGTTAGTTTAATATAGTAGTATTTTAGGACACTTACACCTATTGAACTAGCCCCTTGCTAAGTGTGAAGGGTACTAGTCAACGTATATTTAAGAAATATATACTTATTATACATGGATATATACATATATCACTACATAGTATAAAACAAAGTCGCTTTCTTTGTCCCTATGTCCCTTTGTATGCTTAAATCTTTGAAACTACGCAACGGATTTTGATGAGTTTTTTAATAAATAGAGTGATTCAAGAGGAAGGTTTATATGTATAATAACATCCATTAAATAGTGGAGTAGGCTATATATTTTACACCTGTGCGAAGCCGGAGCGGGTCACTAGTATTATAATGTTTTAGGACAATGTTACACCAATTGAACTAGCCCCTTGCTAACTACGTTTAAGGCTTGTGTAGGGTACTAGTCAACTTATATTTAAGAAATATATACTTATTATACATGGATTTATACATATATAGTATATATAATTAACAACCAGACTGTAGCAGACGAAAAGCGTAGCTCTTAACTCTGCCTCCATCGTTGAATCGAACCCGGTACCTCACGATTAGCGCTCAGGTTGTTAACCAATCGCGCCCCGGAGGTTATCAAAAGTTTGCTAAGGTTAGGTTAGTGGGTCCAAAAGACGCGTTCACGATCATTAACTCTTGCCAAGTCAACGGTTCAGGTGTCCATCTCCGCAATTGCGAAGGTAGTAATTCTATGGCCACCTCAAACCCACGTGTTGAAGTCAGTACTCTATGTAACAGATGGTACGCTATGTCGCCATTAACAAGCACTGATTTATAATTCATTTCGAGAATTTGAACCTTTTTATTTTGCCTCTGACGTTTGTATTTTACTAACTAGTTCCCCTTTTCACCGTAGGATGGCGGTATAATGATAAACAACCCTTCCGGTATAGGAGTGCACGAAGCCAAACTTTTGTTCGGGGCTGAGGCCCTACAAAATGGCTGCGTAGTATCCGTGGGTACGGGCAGAGCACTGAACAAGTATTTAGACTACCAGATGCTGAGTAAACGCCTGAGTAAAGATACTCCTTCGCCGACGTGGAAAGACAAGTTTAATAATATATTGGACTCTGCAACTGATACTGAAGGTTGGTATTTACTCGGTATTATAAATTCTAACCAAAGAATTAATGCGCCAAGGGTTAGTACCCGAACGGCAGATAGTAAGTAGTCCATATAGTACATGTACAGTCAACGTTAAAAGTGCAGTCCCAGTAATTTTTTATAAGGTTTAAGTTTATTAGAACAAAAGTCTTGTTTGTCTTTGTCCCTTAGTTGCCTTCTACGAAATTCTCACGTCAGCTAGTTAACACTTTTACGTCCCAGACTAATACAGGACTGTTTAATAGTTTTTACCTAACTGTATTTATTTTCGCAGGCGTTCATCTCCTCTTAAACGATCTTCTAACCCCCGGTACATACTACCGCTTCAATCCACCACTAAACGAAGACTGCGCGATGGATGAGATTAGCAATGAAAAGCTGAACCTACTACTAACCGATACACAAGCTTATATACGTAGAAACCAACACAAATTTGATAAGGTAGCATCCATGTTGAATAGAAAAAGGACACTAAAGCAAAAACTGTCAGATTTCGTCAAATATCAAAGTCAGATTATAGGTATTGTCCCTAATAATTGAATGTGCCTAATATAAACTAGGTTTGGAATAGATTGAAAGGTTGTAACTATGAATTGTGTTGGAGTCACTAATAGAGCAATAACTCGTTTTTGGTAGATTTTGAAACTGAAAATTTGGTAAAGAAAAATGGTAATAGGACTTTTTGAGTCTACGAGTAAATAAGGTCGGTTTAATGAGTTATTATGCAATTATTAGAAGTTTGTGAAGGTTACATTAATATTCAATTACCTAAAATTGAATTGTCTTTTTACATAATATACTGAAGTACCTTTTAAAAATATTTATAAAGAACAGTGTTTTTCAGTTATAATTGACGTGATTTGTTTTTTCCTTTTAAACTATAAAAGGGATATGAACAAAAAATATACAAGCACTGGTAATTATTACAATATTTTTTATTGAAAAATAGCTATACCCTTTTTATGTCAACCGTTTGCATTTTTTAATCTACACATTGACGATCATTATTTATAATAAAACAGAGATTTACGATGTTAAATTGTATAAAGTTTATATGAAAACTGTTTTTAAATTACCAAATACAAATATTCTTTAAATGGATAGTACTTATTCACTTAATTAGCATCTACGATTAATCTAATATACTCCTATCTATGTTATATGCAATAATATGAAAATATCCTGCAAATTTTTAAATGTAACATAGGTACTGTCCTACATAATTACTTAGCAATTTCACTATTCATATAAGCTGCTTACATCACCATTAGTTCTTTATTGATTTGTTAAAAGTATAAAATTATATAGACGCTTATAGTGTGTGCATGTGCCATTATTTAGAGAAATGTCAGTTACTTTTGACAGTTGAGTGACATTGTCATATTGACATTGATAGTTTAAAAGACAATAAAGTTGATAACTTTTAATAATATGCTAAAAGGAATATTAATAGTTAGTTTATGCATGTGTTGTGTTTAAATATGTCTCCACTAAATTTGATTTACTTGTACATCAAAGTATGTACGTCTACCGTTACATAGAATTATATTAAACCTTATTTTCTTAGTATTAAAGTTTATTTTTCCTAAATTACATCACTCAACGTATTTTGTTGTATTATTTGGTATTCTAAAAATGTTATGTTAGATTGGAAACCATAATATTAGTCACTTACTGTAAAATAGGCACAGTTTTTAAGGAATTAATTTCAATAAATTTTTGTTGATATTTTATAATATTGATCCTTAGATTCAAAGTAGCCAATCTTGTCCAAAGATAAAAATAAAATTGTTATGTTCTTCTTAGCATAACTTTAATAAAGTTTATAAATATAATATAATATTTTATTTAATACCTTGAATATACATATATCCTGTACAAGCTAGAACGTATAAAGAATACTAACTAGCTGCCGATCTTCCCGGCATGTCGTAGGAGGCGACTAAGGGATTAGGGGTGAATGGAATCTATAAGTGATAGGCTAGCAACCTATCGCATAGTCCATATGACATCAGTACCCTAATATTCATGCTAAAAAGTGATCTATAAGATACTATCATCTTTCCAAGGTTCTGTCCACTCTGAAAGGAATTTAGGGACGTAAATATGTATGTATGTAAAACATAGTTTATGTGAACCAAAAAGATGGTCCATTTGCAAAAAATAATATGTATTGTCGTATTTCGATTATGTTTGTTTGAGAACTCTCTAATAATACAGAAATTGTTAATAGAATACATTACGACTTTCAAAGTGTATGGTACCCCATCTAGTGTTTTTATTGGGCGTTATTTGCCCGTTTCATAACAGGGTACGCAGAGCACACGGATCACTATTCTAACAAACCACTTTCGCTTCATTTACGTTCATACACCTTTATACTCGTTGGTTATAGGTACTTCTATTCTTTTTCATAATGACAATCTGACTGTCACGTGTTATTGGGCTAACCCCTACGTGAACGCCCTTCCACCTCACCCATATATATACATTACGTCAATACATACATTCGTTTCATAACTTGTGTATGCTCACTCCCTTTTTATTGTGGCGGGGTAGTCAGTTTCCCATCACCGAAAGAGACTATAAATTATGCACGTAATTGAAAAATATCACATTTTTCGGTACATGCCAATGCAGGAATTTGAATCTAGGATCTGTTAGAAGTCTGAGGTATTACCCACTAGCCTACAACCGCTATAGACAGTCTATTAACAATATTTGTCATTGAAAGAAAATTCATTAAACTTCATTTGCATTGGTACATGCTCAAGCGGGATTTGAACCTGTACCCTCGATACAGAGTCAAGCCCCAAACAACTGAGCTACGTCGAATTTATACAATATGATACAAATACGAATGTATATTCTGTATACAATAAAAGAAAATAACGCAAAACTAGTTTTGCATCAAATTATAAATATTTTAACAGGTTTTAGATATGATTATCCTGTTGTATTTAGTCCATTTATTTGAAATCAGTCCTTTACATAACATTGCTAGTAACTATCGTATTTTGAGGTGTTTTTTTCTACAAGTTTTTATTTGCGAAATGTCAATAGTTTAATTTGTATTTGTATTGGATGTATTTTGTAGATAAGTTTTTTTTGTATCCTTAGTCTGAAACAAATGCTAAATAAAATGAAATTCAGTTTATAAATAGAAGAAACTAAAACACATTCCAACTAGAGAACCACCAAGTTTCTGAAACATTTATAAACGTAAGTAAAACTCAAAAAGAATAATGTACATATACATCCTTTAATCCCTTTTGGGGTGGACAGAAACTAAGAGATATAATATCTCAAGTCACTTTTTAGCATGAGTATGTATTTGTGATATCACATGGAACATTGGGTACAGGTTGCTCACCCCTCGCCTAATAGATTTTGTTTGCATTCTTTTACGCTCAGAGTAGCACATATGACATCACAACCCCAATATTCATGCTAAAAGTGACCTAGGAGATATTATATCTCTAAAGTTCTGTCCGCAAAAGGGATTGAAGAACGTGAATGTATATGTATAATTCGAATAGTCCTGTATAATTCGCACTAATAGCCTGTTTAATTCGAATAGTCAGACTTCATTCATAAATTTTCTTTTTCCTCAACATAATATGCATTTTATGCTACAACACGTTTTGACAAATTGTTTTTAAATCTGATGGGTAGTCAGAGGCTTGAGTGTCCTTCTCTGAAATTTCGAAGACTATGAGCCACTCAAAGCCCGCGTTTCACTAGATAGACAGCACCCAACGTGATAGGTAGTGAACTGTATTGTTATATACAGGCACTAGCTATTACCTATCCCGAGAGATGAGCAGGTTTCCTCATGATGTTTTCCCACAGCGTTCCGTTTGTCTTTTTACAGAGTAAATCAAAGAGATGAGTTTACAAAATAAAATAGCCGTAATCACTGGAGGTGCGAGCGGTATAGGAAAAGCTATAGCCACTTTATTCGCTATAGAAAAAGCTAATCTTGTCATTATCGATAAAAACTCCACCAATTTATCGAAAACCGTCGAAAATATCCACAAATATAACCAAAAAATCCTTTCAATCAACACTGATTTGACAAAAGACTACGAAATTGACAATATAGTGAAGAAAACCGTAGAAAAATTCGGCAAAATCGACTTTCTAATAAACAACGCCGGTATTATAGGTAAAAACAACCCGATTGACTACATACAACATTTCGACCAAGTCCTAAACCTAAATTTACGGTCAATGGTACTATTGACTCACAAAATTCTACCCTTTATGAATGAAAAAGGGGTCATTATCAATATATCTTCAGTGGCGTCATCATATACAGTAATGAGCTATGATTTATTACCCTATTTTGTATCGAAGGCAGCTGTGGATCATTATACTAAGTGTTTAGCAGGACTGGCCTGTAACAGAGGGGTCAGGGTTAATAGTATTAATCCAGGTGGGTCAATATTTATTTGTTTGTTAGGTATTTGTAGAATGTCACAAGCAATAAGTAAATAATAATATATTTATTTGGTAAGGTTGACGTTAGATGTAACTTTAACCGCCGAGTGTATATGAGAAGGTGTATGGATGTTAATGAAACGAGAAATGTTTGGTAGGATAGAGAAAAAGGTAATATTTTATGGGAGAGAATTAAATACTAGGATACAATGGCGTTTATTGGATAATGAAGTAGCAACATATCACTATTAGACTATATTGATATCATCATAACCCAAAAGATGCTAAAACTAACCAAGGACATATTGTGTCTCACAGGTTTTGTCCAACTCGAATGTGATTTGAGACATTATGGATTTAATTGGCTCTTTTTTAAAATCAATTCCTTATATCTAATAAAAAATACATTTTTAACATAAATCATAAATAACACGACAATTTCTTTAAGGTCCAGTCATGACAGAAATCCTCGAAAATTCCGGCCAGTGTAAGCGCGAAGCCACAGCATCATGGGATAAATTCAAGCAGCTGACTGCCCTTAACCGCATATCAAATCCTGAAGAAATAGCAGAACTAGCTCTTTATTTAGTTAGTGACAAAGCCGCGGGAATAACGGGTGCAAATATCATCATTGACAATGGAATGTCAGTCAAATGTAGAGACTGATGTTAGAATTTTTGACTTTAACGAATAAAGAGATACAAAGGATAAAATTTTGTTAATTATTGAATATGAACATTGGTGACAAGATGCTAGCTCATCGTCCAATTGATTCTATTAACTTACGACACGCCAGGAAGAATGGTAGCTAGTTAACATTCTTTTTAAGTCCTAGACTAGCACGAGACAATTTAATACGATGACTACAATAATTTAGAGGCAAATAAGTCTATTTATGTGTATTAACATAATCGTATTTCAATTCATATTCATATCAATTCATAATCGCTTTATAAACAGTGTGAAGTTGGTAGTGGATGAGCAATAGTGTCAAATTTCACCATCAATGATTGCAAGTGTCAAATTTCGCCATAACAATGGCCAAAATTGTCACTTTTGCTATTCCACTATCCACTTCACACAGTTATTGAAGCGATATTGAACTTCGATTTTGCAAAAAGCAACTGAAGTAACATTGTACAAAAAAATCGCAAAAAGGATTAGTGGACCTGTGTTCCTACATAATTTATGGGCCTTATGTTTGTAATTGTTTAGTATCTTATTTTTTGTACAACCAGTGTTTCAGAATAATTTTGTCTCCAAGGTTTCATCCATCCCGAAAAGGATAATATAATGACCTAAATATATTACGGTTATGTAATTGACATGCAGATAATGAAACTAAAAAAACTTCACAACGGGCAAACCCATACAATAGTATTAATCATTAATTATAATGGTATGTAACGCTATGTAAGTACACGCATTCATAAAAATAATTATCATTCAGTTTAAAAGAATATTAAATCATCAACATGCTACATTATCAACGTAAGGGTAAGATTTTCTTCCTATTGCCTGCTCTAACCAAAACATAGCGCTATCTAGTGACGAAATACTGGTACTGTTTTAAATACTAACGATTGAGCTTCCTTAACCTTGCGTACTGCTACGATAGAAGTTATAATATTGACAGTATGTTAACGTTTGCATGCTTTAAATATTTTAAAAGGAGCAGTTGAATGAAAATAAGTAATGAAATCTATGGTCACCCATCCAAATATACGCTCAGAGGTGCTTAACTTCCGTGATCGACCGACAACCGAAATATAAAAATGACTACGGCAGTTGTTTATGCCTGTTATCTTTAAAAGAAGTAAATTGCATTATCTAAGCATAAAAAGTTATCTGACACAACATTATTTTATCTAATTGCATTTTATCTACAATTTTGGCGAGAAAAATATATAATTTGGATTCCGCAGGAATTGTTACAGATTTTATATAAGTAAACTCACATCCTTTCATCTCAGATATACATAGTATACCAATAACCTGCCTTTATTCCAGGGTTGTAAGAGGCAATTATGAGACCGAGCGTATGTCAAATAAAATATAAATGGAAATAGCATAAATGCACATGTAGGATTTAATAACTTACTTGTATAAACTCCTTTTCTCTTTTTTAATTTTTTTAATTTCCTGTCTGTCTATGTCAATGTGTTTCTATGAATAAATGGATTATTAAATGGAATCTAACGAATGATGAACTAGCAACCGATCTCAATTTGAATATCAATTACATCACAAGCTAATGTAAGTGAAATTAACAAAGGTTTAAGTTGTGTCTTCAAAGTTCAGTCTATCCTGAAAGAGGTTAAAGTGATATATTATGTATGCATAGATATTATACCTACATGTAAAATTAGATGTAGCTCATGTGTTTGGCTTTGCTCTGTATTGAGGGTACAGGGTTCAAATCCCCGCTTGAGCATGTACTAATGAAAATGAGGTTATATGAATTTCTATGTACATTTTCGTAATAAAAATACAATCACAATGAGTACTGACTATCTGGTCAACATGCAGGTTCGATGTGTCCATAGAATTACTACCTTCACAATTGCGGAGATGGAAACTTAAACCCCTGACTACCCCGCAAAAGATAATGGTCGTGAACGCGTTTGTCTATTGTCTTTGTATGTACATATATAAAAGCGTCATGAGTAAATAAATAACCCATATTTTCATTTAATAAAGTAGGAACCATCCTCAAAGATAAAATTAAATATCATTAAATTATCGATAAGCTTCTTCGATAATTAATTCAGTTCACATTTCTTATGCATCACTACGTTATATTCGTAAATTTATTCAAACAATCTTTGCCATAGTGTTAATTAAACATTACAAAAATACCTTAAAACAATCTCTATATTAAGTGATTGTCAAAGTATAGTACTATATGTAAAATTAGACTACTATAAAGGTAAATTACAAAATGAGCTTAAAAAACAAGATTGCTTTAATAACCGGCGCTGCATCAGGCATAGGAGAAGCTGTTGCCACGTTATTCTCAATAGAGGGAGCTACTGTCATCCTTGTAGATGTAAACAGTAAAGATTTGGACACAGTCGCTGAAAATATTAAGAAGAATAACAAAGATTGCATTGCAATAGCAGCGGATTTGACTAAAACGGAGAAAATAAGTGAAATAGTGGATATAGTGAAGAAATATGGTAAAATAGATATATTAGTGAACTCAGCTGCAATAATGAATGATGTTACAGCTAAATCATACATGGAATTATATGATAAAGTCCTAAATATCAATCTTAGAGCTATAATAGAGTTGTCACACGAACTCCTACCCTATTTGAGAGATGGAGGCGTGATAATAAATATGTCGTCGGTTTTTTCGACAATATCCAATATGGCGTATGATTTAATACCATACCATGTGTCAAAAGGTGGCTTGGATCATTTCACAAGATGCCTAGCTTCGAATGTTGCCAGTAGAAAAATTAGGGTGAACAGTATTAATCCAGGTAAGTGGTATTACATACATACATAAGAATTACGACTATGAAACCCTTTTGGGGTATTCTAAGGTTCAGATGTCAAACGATACAGTTGTAGTTATAATTTTATGGTCACATCGCAGCCACGTGTTGACCAGATAGTCAGTAATCAATGTGACAGGTGGTAAGCCATGTGGCAATTCACAAGCACTGACTATTATTTGTTCAGGGAACAGGTAGGATTCTTCACGATGTTTTCCCTCACCGTAGTATTCGGTGCATTTCGCAAATTAACTTTTATTACGAAAATGTACATAGAAATTCATTAAACTTTATTTCCATTGGCACATCCTCTGAGATCTGAACCCTGTACCCACTGATACAGAGTCAAGCCCCCAACGACTACGTCTAATTACATTATATATACATTTTTTAAATGTACTTTGCAAGTGGCTAGTTCAATTGGTGTAGTAATAGTAATGTCCAAACATTATTTATTTAGATATAGTATAGGGAAATTACTTGGAAGCGATAAAATTAATTTGAAATTGATTTTTCCTACATTTTCCATAGTTTATTGTCTCCTAAAGGTTACAGCGTGATGTAATATAGCGTAAAACCTTCCTTGATATATTTTCTATCCAACACATACATACATTTTTAATTCAAATCAGTACTTTCAAATATTAGTGCGTACAAACAAACTTTTCATCTTTCTAATATTGGTATAGATTTAAATTTTGTCCTGTGCTAGTCTGATACGTAGAAAGAATGCTAAGTAGCTGCCGTTCTTCCCGGCATGTCGTAGGAGGTGACTAAGGGACTAGGGGTAAATAGAATCTATTGGGTGATGGACTAGCAATCTGTCACCAATGTTCCATATGACATCACAACCCCAATAATCTACAAAGTGACCTAGTAAATATTATTTTAGGTCGTGAATCTACATGTATATATCTAGGATAGAAGTAAAATATCCGGCCCTTGTTAACCAAACTATCCCTACATAGAAACATATATATCACTTAATTCCCTGTAGAGGGGTAGGCAAAGATCACGGATCCCCATCTGTCCCGATCCTGACAAACCGATTTCGCTTCCTTGACACTCATACACACTCAGCGGTTCTAGATACTTCTAACGCCACCTTTTGTCAATATATACATACTTGTATACAAGTCCATTAATGGTTTTCGGGGTGGACAGAACCTCAGAGATATAATATCTTGTAGGTCACTTGTTAGCATTAATATTGTGGTTATGATGTAATATGGAACATTGGTGACAGATTGGTAGTACATCACCGAATAGATTCTATATACCTCTAGTCCCTAAGTCGCCTCCTACGACATGCCGGGAAGAACGGCAGCTAGTTAGCATTCTATATAGGTATTATTATTTTATTTCTGGCATGTACCAATGAATGAAATCTAAAATGTGTTTTTCATTTACGTACATAATTTACAGTCGCTAACGGTGAGGGAAAACATCGTGAGGAAACCTGCCTATCCCTTAGGATAGGTAATAGTCAGTGCCTATATACGGCAATACGGTTTACTACCTATCACGTTGAGTGCTGTCTATCTAGTGATACACGGGCTTCGAACGACCCATACCTAACATGCCTTCGAAATTTCGATGATGGGCATTAAAGCTTCTGACTACCCCGCCATAATAAAAAAGGGAGTGTGCATACACAAGTCGTGAAGCGTAAGTTATGTTTTATGTTATGATTTTATTTATAGGACCAGTACCTACTAGTCTGTTAGAACATTCAGGCCAGACCGAACAAGAAGCAAGAGAGTCCTGGGTTCGATTCCGGAGTTTCACGGCTTTGGACAGAGTGTCTACCCCGGTCGAGATAGCCCACCTTGCACTATACTTGGCGAGTGATAAGGCGAGGGGTATAACTGGAAGCCATTTGGTCATTGATAATGGGATGACGGTTAAAAGTAGATTGTGAATAAAGTAATTTATATATAAATGTGGTATTTTTGTCCCGTGCTAGTATGGGACGTAAAAAGAATGCTAACTAGCTGCCGTTCTTCCCGGCATGTCGTAGGAGGCGACTAAGGGACTAGGGATAAATGGAATATACGGGCGATGGCCTATCAACCTTTTGTCTCCAAGGTCCAATCCACCCCGAAAAGAAAAATTACCAAAAGTTACTATACAGGGTGGCATTCAAATCGGTCAGTATGGGAAAGTCTGAAACTATAAGAGATACGAAGATTTGTTCTTAGGAACCATGTCACTGATTTAGATGAAAAAAAAAACTGCATTCATAATTTAATTGAAAAAATTACTGTACCCAGCTTAGAAAAAATAAACTTGGACTTTTCACTTTTTCTTTTGAAATATCGATTGTGTAGGTCTTAAGTTGTAAATGTCTCTATGAAACATGATGTCGAAAATGAAAAACGCATTGTTTTGGCATACTTTAGTTTATCATAGTAGGTGTTCGAAGTAACAACCATTGTATTTAATACAATATTCAACACGTTACTGACCGATTTCAATGCGCCACTTTATATGTATGTATTTATGTGGTATTTTTGTCTACTAGCTGGGATATAAAAAGAATGCTAACTAGCTGCCGTTCTTCCCGTAGGATCGTATGAGGCGACTAAGGGACTAGGGGTAAATGGAAGCTATTATATATATAATAAACATGATGTCGAAAATGAATAAAACGCATTGTTCTGGCATACTTTAGTTTATCATAGTAGGTGTTCGAAGTATATATGTATTTATGTGGTATAGGCAGAGACTATCGATCGCCACCTGGAACGGGTGACAAATCTCTCTTGCTTCACTCACACCCATTAACCTTCTCATACATGCTCTTCTGTTCTTCACTTCGTAAACCCGCCTAAGAGTAATTATAGAAAAGTTCAATCTAATTTAAACCATAATTACATCAACATAGCGGTCAAAGTTCATCGTCTTATAAACCTTGAAATTCAATAATATCCTTACCAATATTTCAAGAACTATCATATTATACAAAAATGTATGAAAAGATAGGTCAACGTATATTTGTCATGTTCTGTTATCCTTATCATTAGTTATTGTTATCTCTTTCACACTTGGTTGTGTTGTTGAAGTAATGGTTTGTAAATGGTCGACGTTTTTCAAATAATAATATGTAGTTATAACTTAATTGTATATGAAAAGTTAAGTTGTTTTAATTGTTACTACTACTACTATACTGTATTGGTACTATATTGGTTATACTTAGTTAAATAAAATTATATGTTTCATTATTGTCATAATGTCAGCTGAGTTGGAACGTTTTTGCTGCGACAATAACATGCACAAGCTATACTCCCTAGTTTGTAAGATTTAATTGTAAGCTTTTTGTATTGCGAATGTTTTTGTGGCTGTAAATAAACGCATTATTAATATTATTGTAGGCCAAACATAAAATTTCGTTCACTATTAAAATTTTGTAACATGTTTTATGTGGATTAGCAATAAGGCATTATGACTAATCATTTTATATTGGCAGAATAACCTTTAAAATTGTTTGATTAATGTCTTATCATGTAAATATATTAGCCATGTTTACATCTTCCTTTTAACAGCACTCATCTCCTTGTTGTTGCTAAATAAAGATACGTGTTTTTATTTGTAGCAGTCATTGATACAGTGTCATACAAAGTGTTCGTGTATACTTTACTTAATAAAAAGATGAGTTTTGAAGGAAAAGTAGTTTTAATTACCGGCGCAAGCTCCGGCATAGGAGCTGGTTTATCCGAGTCTTTCGCTAAAGAAAAAGCTAGCGTCGTACTCGTTGGCAGAAACGAAGAAAACCTCAAGTCTGTGGCGAAAAAATGCGAAGAAAATGGCGGCAAAACTTTAGTACTACCAGCTGACATTACTAAAGACGAAAAATTGAAGGAAATTGTCGAGAAAACCGTAGAAAAGTTTGGAAAAATCGATGTTTTAATCAACAATGCCGGGATTGCACGTCTGGCCTCGATTGAGAGTGAAAACCTACTGCCAGTTTACGATACGGTGATGAATACTAACTTGCGAGCGGCAGTTTCTTTGACTCATTATGCTACACCGCATTTGGTATCGAGTAAAGGTATTTTTGTTTACTATCTTTGAGTGATAATGAATGATATCATAACGCGGTTACGGTTTGTTTGGCTTATCTTTGTCAATGCTTTAATATGTTTATAGTGTGTGTATGTATGATCGTGACTTTAATCCCTTTCGGGGTAATCAATTACTAGAGATCCCGCCACATAAGGTGGCAGTAGCCAAACTTGGAACTAAATTTGACGTTACCGCCATTGCGTGTTATTTTGTATGAAAGGTAAATTTAGTATTACCAGCGTTGTGTTTTTTGCCCACTCTTTGTAATTTTTATGTTTGTTAAGGGTGATTATAATAAATTGATTTCCGGAGTTTCTTGTTAGTTCTTCTCCAAGCTAGGGTCTCCGCTGATCTAGCCTCGGTAAAAAATATGTAAAGACAATGCTCAGTGCCGTGTTTGAAATAATAGTTTTAAGAGATTCGCGATTTATACACATGATATAAGATATAAGGGTGTGTATAAGATTGATTGCAGCTGTGGGAAATCCTACGTCGAACACACTAAACGGTCTATTGCGGACAGAGTGAAGGAACACATAATATATGTAATATATAATAAGAAGGATAAGTCCCGTTAATTATTAATCATGTTTGAAATAGTTTAATAAACATATTTTGACTTTGATATATTAATTTGTTTTATTTGAGTTTATAGCTCTGCAACCAAAGACCGTTACAAATGAAACCTATAATGTATCGAGCCGTATGGCACAGTGAGTGCTAGTTTTGGCGTGTTTACTGGTAGAGTACCCGCCACATAAGGTGGCAGTTGGAGGCGTCGCCACAGTCGCGTAATCCAGTGTTGCCAGTAAACACGCCAAAACTAGCACTCACTGTGCCATACGGCTCGATACATTATATTGAGGTTTCATTTGTAACGATCTTTGGTTGCAGAGCTATAAACTCAAATAAAACAAATTAATATACCAAAGTCAAAAGTCAAAATATTTATATTCAAAATAGGCCCTATCATAAGCTCTCTTTGAAAGTTATTTTATGATCTAAGTACAAATTAAAAAAACTATATATTGACAAAAGGAATATATATGAGTGAAGTGGAAGGGCGGTTACGTAGGGGCCGGCCTAATAAGACATATATGTAACAGTCAGATAGACGCTATATTGAAAAAAGGTGACGTTAGGAGTACCTATAACCGCCGAGAGTGTATTAGAGAATGTATGAATGTCAATGAAGCGAAAGTGGTCTGTCAGGATCGGGACAAATGGGGATCCGTGATCTCTGCCTACCCCTCTACAGGGAATCAGGCGTGATGTGTATGTATGTATGTAAAAAAACTATTTCAAACATGGCACTGAGCATTGTCTTTACATATTTTTACCGAGGTTAGTTCACCAACCATTTCGGCTGCTCAAGATGCCACGTCATGAAGACCACGACCGCTCTGATAAGAGCGTAACGATTGAGAAGAAGAAGTTCAGCGGAGACCCTTGGAGAAGAACTAACAAGAAACTCCAGAAATCAATTTATTATAATCACCCTTAACAAACATAAAAATTACAAAGAGTGGGCAAAAAACACAACGCTGGTAATACTAAATTTACCTTTCATACAAAATAACACGCAATGGCGGAAACGTCAAATTTAGTTCCAAGTTTGGCTACTGCCACCTTATGTGGCGGGTACTCTAACACTGAATTAGAGATCGCGCCACATACGGTGGCAGTTGGAGGCGTCGCCACAGTCGCGTAATTCAGTGTTACCAGTAAACACGCCAAAACTAGCACTCACTGTGCCATACGGCTCGAAACATTATAGGTTTCATTTGTAACGATCTTTGGTTGCAGAGCTATAAACTCAAATAAAACAAATTAATATATCAAAGTCAAAATATGTTTATTATACTATTTCAAACATGATTAATAATTAACGGGACTTATCCTTCTTATTATATATTACATATATTATGTGTTCCTTCACTCTGTCCGCAATAGACCGTTTAGTCTGTTCGACATAGGATTTCCCACAGCTGCAATCAATCTTATACACACCCTTATATCTTATATCATGAGTATAAATCGCGAATCTCTTAAAACTATTATTTCAAACATGGCACTGAGCATTGTCTTTACATATTTTTTACCGAGGTTAGATCAGCGGAGACCCTAGCTTGGAGAAGAACTAACAAGAAACTCCGGAAATCAATTTATTATAATCACCCTTAACAAACATAAAAATTACAAAGAGTGGGCAAAAAACACAACGCTGGTAATACTAAATTTACTTTTCATACAAAATAACACGCAATAGCGGAAACGTCAAATTTAGTTCCAAGTTTGGCTACTGCCACCGTATGTGGCGGGTACTCTACGCGACTGTGGCGACGCCTCCAACTGCCACCTTATGTGGCGGGATCTCTACTGTGATGACTAACAGTGTAGATAGAGATCGCGCCACATACGGTGGCAGTTGGAGGCGTCGCCACAGTCGCGTAATTCAGTGTTACCAGTAAACACGCCAAAACTAGCACTCACTGTGCCATACGGCTCGAAACATTATAGGTTTCATTTGTAACGATCTTTGGTTGCAGAGCTATAAACTCAAATAAAACAAATTAATATATCAAAGTCAAAATATGTTTATTATACTATTTCAAACATGATTAATAATTAACGGGACTTATCCTTCTTATTATATATTACATATATTATGTGTTCCTTCACTCTGTCCGCAATAGACCGTTTAGTCTGTTCGACATAGGATTTCCCACAGCTGCAATCAATCTTATACACACCCTTATATCTTATATCATGAGTATAAATCGCGAATCTCTTAAAACTATTATTTCAAACATGGCACTGAGCATTGTCTTTACATATTTTTTACCGAGGTTAGATCAGCGGAGACCCTAGCTTGGAGAAGAACTAACAAGAAACTCCGGAAATCAATTTATTATAATCACCCTTAACAAACATAAAAATTACAAAGAGTGGGCAAAAAACACAACGCTGGTAATACTAAATTTACTTTTCATACAAAATAACACGCAATGGCGGAAACGTCAAATTTAGTTCCAAGTTTGGCTACTGCCACCGTATGTGGCGGGTACTCTAGATGTTTTCGGTCACCGTAGAATGCATTTTTATTGCCAGTACTCGTTCATAGGAAATCACGAAACTTTATTTTCTTGGCACGTACAGGGTGAATCCCTAACGACTAATCCACACCGAATTTATTATCTTACTTTATACTCATATTTTTTCAATATACATATAACGAGATTATAATATGTAAGTAGAAAGATAGACTTAAAACTTTTCATCTCTCCATAGGCAACATAATAAACATATCGGCAATAGGCGGCCTGTCCGTGCCCGCATCACCACACTATCTATCCTACTGCGTTGCTAAGGCGGGTTTGGACCATTTCACGCGGTGCGTTGCGGCTGAATTAGCCCCGAAAGGGGTTAGAGTTAATGGAATCAACCCTGGACCAGTTATGACTCCTATTGCTGAGCATTCAGGTATGTAAAATAAATTAATTCTTGAGATTTTTATTAATTTTACAAGAAAACGGGTCTTATCGCGTATATTTTATAAACAAAGTATTACCTTTGTTACTCGACGTTTCGGCCATGTTGCAATGGCCTTGGTCACGGGTCGACATGGCCGAAATGTCAGGTAACAAAGGTAATACTTTGTTTACACTTGTAAAATATACGCGATAATTACCGTTTTCTTGTAATATGGTAAATAATATAACGGTTATATAGAGATGTGGATATGCGCATGAATGATAGTAAATTTATATAAGGAATATATGTAGGTGAAGTGAAAGGGGGATTCCGTAGGAGCCGGCTCAATAACACATATGACAGTCACATAGACGCCATATTAATGAGAGTGTCGTAAGAAGTACTTATAACCGCAGCGTGTGTATTATGGTAGTTTGACAAGTTCGGGTAAAAATTAGATCCGTAAACTGCCTAGCCTCCTTGGAAAATAGGGCGTGGTGTGTAAGTATTGACACTTGGAACGTGAATTGAACGATAACTATCTGCCGTTCTTCCCGGCATGTCGTCAGATATGACTAAAGGACAAGAAGTAAGCGGAATCTATTGGGCGATGAGTTGTACATGCATGTATAGGTACGTACACGTCCTTAATCCCTTTCACGGTAGTTAATTTAGGTCAGATCCTTAATGATTATGCTAAAAATTTATTGAGGATAGGAAATATCCTAAATATATTTCTAGCATAAACATTGGGATGTGATGATATACGGCACATTATAACAGGTCAATAGCCCATCTTGCAATATATTCCATTGACCCCTATTCTTTTAGTCGCCTCCTACGACATGCCGGGAACAACGGCAGCTAGCTAGCATTCTTTTTAAGACATTTACATATGTTCACATATGCTCTTCTATACATTTTTTACAGGTTTCAACGAACAAATGACAGCTTATTTCTGGCAAAAGATGAAGGAATCGACCGCCCTGAACCGAATTAGTGAAGTGAACGAGATCGCTGATTTAGTTCTCTTCGTGGCCAGTAATAAGGCGAGGGGAATCACTGGCTCCTCATTCGTTAGTGACAACGGCATGTTGCTTAAGAGGTGAATAAAGTGGAACGAATGACATTGGTGTTTTCTTCTAACCCTAATGTAAATAGTAATTTTGTAACTATCTAGCTTCTAGGCATTTTATAAATGCGATTGAGAGTGTAATCGATTCAGTGATGAACTAGCAACTTGTCAATTATGTGTAAGTATTGTCTTGTTAGCCTTGATAGTTATGCTATAATATATTATTTCTCCGAGGTTTTATCAATGTCAAAATGGATTGAAGGCCTTCGATTAATATGTAGATATGTATGTATGTGGACATGAAATACTAGTTATACACATTTATGTTAAATGCTTACTATCTGTTGTAAATAGTTTCTTCTTACCTGAACCTGATCAGTAAAGTGAACGAGATGGTGCATTTTTCTATTTTAAGCAAAAAAAAGAACTCACATCAAAATTATCGAAATGTACACCCAAAATATATATAATGAATATCAAAGACTATGTTTGGGCTGTATTATTTTAGTACAAAATTAATAGATGAAATGGATTCAATGATGAACGGAATGGATGGAGCATTCTGTATTTTTTGATGTTATTTTAAATACTAGTCTTTTTAATTTCATTATGGGTATAAAGAACGATTAGTATGTAACAAACTTGGATATATTGGTCAATAGGCTGACAATATGTCACTAATATTCTATATTGAAGCCATCAGGACTCTGTAAATTCTGCTAAAAGTGACTCAGATCTCTTGTTCATCCCAAAAGAGATTGATCAACGTGAATGTTTCCGTACTCTTATATTTTTAGCTAATCTGACCATCACCATTATTACATAATTTACAACCACGTCACATTAGATTTAGTACGTCAAAAAGTCCTTTAGAATCTTTTATTCTGGTCACCACTTAAAATATTTTTAACGTAAGTGTATTTAAGTGGGTTGGATCTGGCCATAGAAACACTAAATCCGTGATTGCGGATGCGTAAACGCGGACATCTGACCCCGCAAGGCATAATGGTTATTGTGAAAGTAAAAATAAAAAGCAATTACTTTTTTAATCCGTTTATTTAATGCATTTTCGGTTTTATGTACAATAAATAATTGATGTTAAATATCAGTGAGGCAAAAGAGATCATTCTCTCTGCCTATCCCGTTAGGGACGTAGAGGCGTGAATATACAAGTATAAGCATGTAAATAATTGAATCGTTCAGATATTTACAATAGTCATTAATTTTTTTAAAAAGAAACATTATATTGTCATTATTTACTTAAATAGGCACTTACTACACAATTATGACTATTTATAATAACATAACATATGCGTCACGACTTGTGTATACACACTCCCTTTTTTATTATGGCGGGGTAGTCAGAGACTTGAATGCCCATCTCCGAAATTTCGAAGCCATTTGTTAGATAGACAGCACCCAACGTGATTGATAGTGAATCGTATCGTCGTATACATATACTGTCTAGTACCTATCCTGAGGAATAGGCAGGTTTCCTCACGGTGTTTTCCCTCACCGTTAGCGATTGTAAATTATTTACGTTAATGAAAAACACATTTTTAAAGTTCATTCATTGGTTCATGCCAGAGCCGGGATTCGAACCTAGAACCACTAAAAAGAAGTCAGTGGTCTTGCCCACAACGCCTTAGCCGCTTTAGTATTAATAATATATCGAGAAGAAGTTACTAATATCACTTTAACGGTGAAGGAAAACATCGTGAGGAAACCTACCTATTCCAAGTAATAAGTAAGATTTACCACCTGTCACATTGAGTACTGACTATATGGTCAACACGTGGGTTCGAGGTGGCCATAGAATTACTACCTTCGCAATTGCGGAGATGGACACTTGAACCTCTGAATAACCCGCAAAGGTGAAAGGTCGTGAATGTTTTTGTAATGTTAATAATCTTATACAGGATTTAAATTTACGTTATATGTTATAACCAGAGATCGGATAATCGGATGCATATTTACCTAAACTTATTTTTTGGCTAAGAAAATATGGAGACGGCTTCTTTTTTCGGAATTGTCTTTTTCAATGTCGGGATTCGAAAAAAATCAGGGATTTTGAACTAATCGGATATAAAACAAATTACGAATTTACGAGTTAGTTGGTTACCTACCTATCAAATTATAATATTAATTTATAATTATAAAATATAATTTTTTTTTTATAAAATAACTAGCTACTAAGCTTCGAACATCATAATTCATAATGGATATTCGCAAGCATCTGCACTTAAACTGAATTTTAAACGTCGATGCAAATATGTATTAAGTATTTGAAAGGTGAAAGAGGAAGGGTAGCATGTGCTAAAAAAAGACAAAAATACATTATTTTTTTATTTTTTTATTTAATATTGTTCTCAACGCAAATAATTACGGCTCCTCATTTAAAAACCTTTATTTGAGTGTGCATTCAATTATATTTATAACCAAAACGCTAACGGTATTCATCCCGAAACATTCGGGTTTTTTTCCATACAAGTAATGTACCTACAAATTAGTAGTAGTTATTGTAATAGAAAACACTACAAACGTAATTAAAATACATTTAATTCTATATTCCGAACATTAAACGCATCAATTCCGAAATCCCGAAATCTTTACGATAAAGAAGTGCTTTCCATACTAAGCCGCCGGTCAACTTTAGGTAAATATGCATCCGATTATCCGATCTCTGGTTATAAGTATATTAAAAGTAATGGCA
Source organism: Leucoptera coffeella (assembly GCA_030578115.1). Classification (NCBI taxonomy): domain Eukaryota; kingdom Metazoa; phylum Arthropoda; class Insecta; order Lepidoptera; family Lyonetiidae; genus Leucoptera; species Leucoptera coffeella. The sequence continues at coordinate 66,177 of JAMBLF010000736.1, forward strand.
TATTACTTCTATATTTAATATTATAATATAAGCAGAATCCCCCACAATGTCCCCTTGCCAGTCGACCTCTCTTATAAAACCCGTGCGAGACCGCCGTGACGCATATTGCTCCTCGGCGCTCGTCAAGTCAACATCGAAGGGAAGTCTACTGTCGGTTTGCCTATCCAGGGTCACGTGAGCCATTTTCTGATTATCTTTGTGCCTAGAGAATTGTAATTACCACGTGTTTTATCATCTAAGTTCCTATTCAGAAGTACCTATCTTGTAAATTATTTTTAAGATTGATTTGTTATAAATAAGTGATTGTGTAATTTAGTTGTGTCTTTTTTAAATAAAACCTACTTTTGGTCCTTTTATATCAGAAGTGGGATCTGAGCTCATTTTTGACCGCTTTTGTATGTATTTACAGCTACAATTAGTTTTTGGACCAACCTTCTAGTGATTTTCTCAAAATTGCATCACATTTCAAATTGTTCGTTAAATCTACCCTAAATTTTTTCTTTTACTTGGAATTTCTATTTGTATTGCGTAATTCTGTACTGCGGATAAATTTTAATAATCGAATCTACGGATTTAAACCTAACCTTACAGTTGCTTGTTTTGTGTCAATAGTTCTGTGACTCTCCTGTTCCTGTAGTACTTTATTATCTGTGTCCGTTGTGTGAAAATATAAATATGCCTACAAGCGGACGATCTCGCTCGCGGGAGAGATCACACCGCCGTCTAAGGAGTAAATTGGGTAGCCGTGGTTGTGTTAGGTCCTCACGGGAGGAACCTAGGGGCTATACTCCGCGGAGGTACCGATCGCGCTCCCGTTCTAGTCGTCATCGTAATGATCGTGACAGGTCGCGCAGCCATAACAATTCAAGTGGTCAGAGTGTACACCGTTCCCGCTGTTCCCGTGCGCGTTCTCGCACTCGCCGTGAGGGCGCGAGCCCTCCTCGCCTGCGCTCGCGCGCGCCGTCTTGCCACGACGATCAGGGTCAAGTGATCGATGGGGTGCATTGTGATTCTAATTTGGCATATACCGCTATACTTGACCGACTGAAATCACTCGAAAATAGCATCGCTAAAACGTCAAAAACGCATTCCGGACCGACGGCGACTCAAATGATAGTAGAAGCGTTAAGTTTCATTAACCCTTCAAGGGGCCCATATTTTATTTCAAGTTTTGACCCCGCGATTCACAATATTGACGACTGGTGTACTGAGGTAGATAGAGCTCAAGTGACGAATAGATGGGATGACCGAGAATGTCTATCGCGCGTGGCAGTTTGTTTAAAGGGAGATGCACGTGTTTGACAGATGTTTTGAATCGGGAGGGTATTACGTACGTTAGAACGAAACACGATCAATATTTAACCCGTTCACTGGTTACGGAATCTGCCAGGACCGTCGATTCTACGAACGTGATTGACACTTCTGGTGTTGCCACCCCTCTTCTAGGGCCGGAACGCGAAGCCCTTATGGCCCTTATTGGAGAATTTGCACGTTTCTTTATCTCGGGCTACCTCAACTGTGACCACCGGGGAGATGCATATCAATCTGAATAGTACAGTATCTATCACATACCGTCCATATAAGCTTGCCTACGTTGAAAAACTAAAGGTATGGGAAATTATAAATGATTTGTTAGAAAAAGGAGTAATTAGGGAGTCACATTCGGAGTATGCGAGCCCAGTCCTCCTTGTAAAAAAGAAGGACGGATCAGATCGGATGTGCATAGACTATCGCGCATTGAATAGAATCACGATTAAGGAGCGTTTCCCTTTGCCCTTGATCGAAAATCATATCGATCGATTGGGTGATCGGAGTATTACGCGCTTCTGTTCACTCGATATGGCTACGGGGTTTTTACAAATAAAGGTACACCCAGATTTTATTCACAAAACAGCGTTTGTCACACCGGAGGGTCATTTCGAGTTTTTGAAAATGCCATACGGTTTATGTAATGCACCGATTGTGTACCAGCGCACGATTAATAGGACTCTTCGCAAGTTTATTGATGACGGAAAGGTTCTTGTGTACGTAGATAATGTCCTGTTGATGAGCTCGTCTGTAGAGGAGGGGCCTGCACTCCTGCGGGAGGTGCTTACGACGTTGACAGGCGCCGGGTTTTCCATTAACTTACGCAAATGTGTATTTTTAGCGACCGAAATCAAGTACTTAGGTCGGGTAATAAGTAACGGTCAGGTTAGGCCGAGCCCAAATAAAATTAAGGGAGCGGAATCACGGTACCACTCCTATGAGCTCGAAACGTTGGCCGTAGTTAGGGCTCTGTGTCATTTCAGGCATTACCTTATAGGAATAAACTTTAAAGTCGTGATCGACTGTAACGCCCTTAAGGCGACAGAAAGAAAAAAAAGACTTGCTACCGCGTGTGGCTCGTTGGTGGGTCTACCTGCAGGATTTTACCTTTGAGCTGGAATACTGAAAGGGGACAATGATGTCACATGCAGATTATTTGAGCAGGAACCCCATAGCCGAGGTCCACAACATATCTAGGCCTCGCAACGCAACGCCTGCTGACAACGAGACTCAACAACTTATCCAGCAGTTGGATGATGGCAACCTGGACCAAAGGCGATATGTGGTTCAACATGATTTGCTGTATTATAGGTACACAACGGTGAGTGAGGAGCCAAAATTGCTTTGTTTTATACCTAAAGGGCATAGACTAAGCCTACTCCGCATTTTTCATGACGAACATAATCATATTGGTTTTGAAAAAACTGTTGATCTCATACTTAAGCATTTTTGGTTCCCCAACATGCGACAGTTAGTAAAAATGTATATTGAGCACTGCCTTATATGTATATCACGCAAACGCGTGCCAAGGGCGCCTTTGCAGCCAATCATATCTTGGGAAAAACCCGATAAACCTTTGGCTACTATTCATCTCGATGTACTTGGCCCTTTGCCTGAATCTAATTCCAACAAATATGTTTTGATTTTAGTTGATTCATTTACGAAATATGTTGTGTTATATCCTTTACAAAAACAAGATACAGATGCACTTGTTCTTATTGTTAGCAATGCTGTTTCTTTATTCGGGGTACCGAAGCTTATTGTAGTTGATAAGGGGCGAATGTTTGAAAGCTCAAAGTTCAGAAAGTTTGTTGATGAGTTAGGGTCTGATCTTCACTTCATCACACCGGAGATGCACCACGCGAACGGCCAAGTTGAACGCTACGTGCGCACCGTCCTCAATATGCTTCGTATCGAGGTGCATCAAGAAGGCCCTGCCTGGTCTGTTCGCATCTGGAAGCTACAGCTGACCATTAACATCACTAAGCATAAAACTACCCAATGTTCCCCAATGAATTTACTAATAGGTTCGGAAGGCGTTACACCTGTCCTCCAGAACCTGGTACGTGACATCGCTGTGGAGGGAGCGCGGCCCAACCGCGAGGCACAGCGCGAGCTCCGCCGCCAGAGGGCTTGACCTGTTGCACCAGAACCAGGTCGCACAAGATGTTCGTGTGAACCGGGATAGACGTCCACCACGTGTGTTCAATGTCAACGACCTTGTGTTTGTCATAAAGTTTTCGCAGGCAACAGGAAAGCAAGATCCAGGCATGCGTGGCCCCTATCGGGTGGTCAAAATATTGCCGTGCGGTCGCTACGAGCTGAAGCTGTTGGGCAACGGCTACGGCAAGACGACGCAGGCCGCGGCACAGTACATGGTGCCGTGGCATGGGGAGTGGTGCCCCGAGACTTGTGCTGCGTTTTTTGAAAGTGAGTGTTTTGATTCATCTTAATCTCCAGCTCAATCAAGATCTTGCTCGTCCGTCACAGTAAGTAAAACATTCCAATCAGTTGTTATTTTTATTAGATTTTCAAACCTTTAGCGTTGACGTTAGTCGTCAAGTCGCACAGCGTTGACGTTAGTCGTCAAGTCGCACAGCGTTGACGTTAGTCGTCAAGTCGCACAGCGTTGACGTTTGTCGTCAAGTCGCACAGCGTTGACGTTAGTCGTCAAGTCGCACAGCGTTGACGTTAGTCGTCAAGTCGCACAGCGTTGACGTTAGTCGTCAAGTCGCACAGCGTTGACGTTAGTCGTCAAGTCGCATAGCGTTGGCGTTCGTCGCCAAGTCGCACAAGGCGTTGACGTGTGTCGTCAAGTCGCATGGAAGTGTCGTGTGAGGCCCACACGATGCTTACAGCCCGTAGCGTGTGTCGCTAGTCGGGGGATGCGTGTGTCGCGTCCATGTTTCAGATGCTGAATGCAGGTCCCTCCAATGCTGCTGCCTCCAACGACGGTGACCACGCTGACACCTCCACGGCCGCCAGGGTCGAGGACGCCCCAGCGTCAGGAGAGGCCGTATAAGCAGAATCCCCCACAATGTCCCCTTGCCAGTCGACCTCTCTTATAAAACCCGTGCGAGACCGCCGTGACGCATATTGCTCCTCGGCGCTCGTCAAGTCAACATCGAAGGGAAGTCTACTGTCGGTTTGCCTATCCAGGGTCACGTGAGCCATTTTCTGATTATCTTTGTGCCTAGAGAATTGTAATTACCACGTGTTTTATCATCTAAGTTCCTATTCAGAAGTACCTATCTTGTAAATTATTTTTAAGATTGATTTGTTATAAATAAGTGATTGTGTAATTTAGTTGTGTCTTTTTTAAATAAAACCTACTTTTGGTCCTTTTATAATAATTATTTATAAAACTATAAAATATATAAAATAAAATGTTTTTTTTTAATATATTGCACATATTCAGTCCATACCATAATAATTAGTTCTAAATTCCTAAACAATCTTAAATACACCAAAATTTTTATATTATTACAACTAATATTAATTAGATTAGTATACAATTAAGTTTAATAGTTACTATGCTAAATTGTCTGCAAGCAATTGCGGAGATGTAAATCGGAACCTCTGACTACCCCGCAAGGGTTAATGGTCGTGAACGCGTTTGTCTTTTTGCAACGTAGGTTTGTATTATGTTAAACTATTCCCTTAGTTGTCAGAATGTCTTTTTAATGTATTATACGTCTATACAATCTATATATTTAACAAAAATAATATAAGCGTTCATTTACAGCCACAAAAACATACACAATGCAAAACGTTTACAATTAAAACTTGCAAACTAGGGGGTGTAACTTGTGCATGTTATTGTCGCAGCAAAAGGGTTCCAAATCAGCTGGGTATGTTGCGTTTGATAGCAAACGCAACGCTAGTCTTATGTCGGAACCATTTTAACATATACAATCTTAGAAGTCGACCCCATAAGACATTAGTATCTAGTAGACGACATATTGAAAAGGGTGACGTTAGAAGCACCTATAACCGCCGAGTGTATGAGTGTCAATGAAGCGAAGTGACTCAGGATCTAGTCAAGGCAGCCATCTGCCTACCTTTATAGACAAAACGGGCGTGCATATCAATATATATATACACACACATACATATACATCACCCCGGGTTATTACTTATTGGGCTGGCCCCTACGTAACCGCCCTTCCACTTCACTCATATATATTCCGTTTGTCAATCAGCTATCATTCATCAGCATAACATGTCCAAACTATCGAAGTATGCCCTTTTCAATCTTAGTCACTACATCTTCTTTCAAACCGTGTATATATATATATATATACACGGTTTGACTACCTCCGTGGCGCGATCGGTTAGACACCTTAACGCTAATAGTGAGGTCCCGGGTTCGATTCCCGGTGGAGGCTAGTTCAATTGGTGTAATAATGTCCAAATATTATTATTATTCTATATATTTAAAACAGATATTACATCTACGTCTCCTTTTTATAGTTCCTACAATACTCCGCCAGGGGGACCATATCACCTTTGGCTGTCAGAACGCGAGTGACATCTGTCAGATTGACGTTAATCAGGGCGTTATGTAGTTCCGTGATTTGAGTGGAGCAGGCCGCGGCTGGCTCCCCGGAACCGGCGAGACTACCTATCCTGTAAAAAAAACATACATACATATGTTCAGATACTCCAATAATACTACATACATAAGTCTTAGTCTTACGAATATATACATAGAAATACATCGAATACTACGGTGAGAGAAAACATCGAGAGGTCACCTACCTGTTCCACGAGCAGGTAATAATTTGTGCTTATAAATGGCGACATGGCTTACCACCTGTCACATTGAGTACTGACTATCTAGTCAACACGTGGGTTTGAGGTGGCCATAGAATTACTACCTTCACAATCGCGGAGACGGACACCTGAACCTCTGACTACCCCGCAAGGGTTTATGATCGTGTACGCGTTTTGTTTTGTTAGTGACCTTAGGGTCTTAGTATATACGGCCTATGCAACTAGGTCGAAACGTCGGGCAAAATAAAGGTAATCAGATATCTTTATAAATTGATCGTGATATGATCTGGTCTCACGTAGTAAATAAAATGGTCTTAGTATAGTTGTTTACATACCAAAACTCGTTGCCTGGCAACGCGTTGCTGTCTCCTGGAAAAGTGACCACTAGCAGTTTGCCAGCGTCTTCGCCGGTTAGCTTAGAAGACGTTTCCCGCTTCTCTAAGCGGACTTTAATGCCACCTGGAATAGTGTAATAGGGTATTAAATAATAATAATAATAAAAAGCGTTTATTTACGGCCACAAAAACATACACAATACAAAACGTTTACAATAAAAAGAACTTACAAACTAAGGGGTATAACTTGTGCATGTTATTAAATACTGAATAATGATTTTATAATGATATCAAAGAATTACATACATACGCGTTCACGACCATTAACCCTTGCGAAGAATTGTACGAAAAAAGGTATTCATTCATACATATACATACATTCACGTCCTTTAATCCATTTCGGGGTGGATAAAACCTTGGAGACATGAATACATATTCTTGGTCATTATTAGCATGAATATTGGAGTTTTGATGTCATGTGGAATATTGGTGACAGGTTGCTAGCATATCGCTCAAAATATACTATTTACCCCTAGTCCCTTAGTCGCCTCCTACGACGTGCCAGGAAGAACGGCAGCTAGTTAACATTGTTATTTCATCCCAGCCTAGCACAGGATTGATTCATATATATATATAAAGAAAATATTTATTGGATTCCGTATCTTATCGATTCGTGATCTTTGCCTACCCCTCTACGGGGAATCGGGCTAGAGGTATGTATGTATTAAATAATAATTAGTTAAAGTATATTTAATTATCCATATTCTCGTATATAATAAAACCATTTTGATTTTGACACCATAAATATTCTATAGTGAGTCATATTATCTATATCTTAAGATTGCTATTCATAAAATTTAAACTAACCATTTGGATGTTTCTTGCATTCAAAGAATATACTCTTTTCTGTAGTCACTGAACCGTCTTCTGCTTTGTTAATGAACATGTCTGAAAGAGGAATAAATGTATATTATTAATGTATAGAAAAGAAAGGTTGTATAAAAATACTAAAATCACTGAGTATGTCCAAGATTTGTAGATGTATAAGAAATTGATCTGCGAAAATCGAGAAAAAATGGATATATATGTTAGAGGTAATGAATTTACTTCAGCGTATATGGTGGTATTACAACACTGCGCCAAAGCCATAGATTCAAACTGATTGATTGTCAATGTCAAATCTAACTGTCAGTAGTGCGTTCGTTTGCTAGTGGAGATATATTTTTTGCTGGGAACGTCGCCGGCGCCAGGTGTGCGCACTGATTGTTACAGAAATCGACATGGAGGACGTCAACGACGAACACGTGGATACTGATCCGCTTGAATTTCCGACAGCAGCGGTGGGATCACTCCCAAAACCACCTTGCGCGTCTACCGCAATGCCTGCTACGCAAAATCAAGGATATTTCTCGCGAGAATACGAAGCCCGGGAAGATAGGCCGCCGGGTCCATCGACTTTGAATTACGATGGACATGATGTTCCTCCGTCTGAAGCATGGGCAACATTCTTCCAAAATATGATGGCGGGCTTCCAAAGCTCGAACCAGAAATCGTCCACGAGCATCGCGGATTCCAGAAAACTGAAGGCAAGCGAAATTTATCTTCCCACGTTTGATCCAGACGAGTGTCAATTTACCGCGATTCAGTGGTGCGAGGAGATTGAACACCACATGAAGAACAATTCGTGGACGGATTACGAAACGAGGAACGCCGCGTTCACCCATTTGCAAGGACGTGCCAAGAAGTGGGCCGCACGTTCGTACCCTCTGTGCAAGACCTGGACAGAGTTGAAGGAGCGACTTTCCCGACAGTTCATTTCAACTAGAAGGTTCTACGATCTGTTTCGCGATATGGTGGAGTACAGAAGTGACCAGGAGGCCACATACGTCGAGTATTCTACCAACAAGTTGGCGCTAATAGACCGGCTGGACACAGGCTGGGGTGAGTCCAACAAGATTGAAGTGGTGATCTTCGGTATCACAGACGTTCAGGTACGCACAGATTTGCTTAAAAATACGCCGACGAGTTTTGTGGCACTCGATAGGCATTTAAATACGTATCCTAACATTAAGAATCTTAAGCGCCGTTTCGATACGACGCGTATTGATCATGAAAATTCTAAGCGGCCTAAATTTGGTGAGTCATCTGTTGATCGTCGTTGTCATAATTGTAATAAGTTAGGGCATTTGCAACGACACTGCAAATTACTGTTGCGTAATAGAAATAAAAATGATAGTGCTACCCAATCTCGTGCATCTGTTGATAAATCTAGCGATAAGCCAATTGTTACACAATGTTCTTATTGTCACAAGTCTGGACATTCCGAGTCTACCTGTTTTACGAAGCAGCGAGACGAGAAAACTAAAGACTTTAAACCTCAAACGAAGTCAGTCAATGTTTGCTCACCCTCCAATGACTCTTTGATTGAAATATGCTTAGGTGGTTATACTTTGCAAGCACTTATTGACAGCGGTTCGGAATGTTCACTGATTAAAAAAGAAATCGCTGATTGTTTGCCAGATAAGAAAGAAATTTCATTTACGCGTCTCACGGGTATTGGCTCCGTACCATGTTATTCATTTCGGAAAATGACTACTTATGCTGAGTTTGACGGGCTCCATACTGAGGTAACATTTGTTATTGCTGACTCACATTTGCTTCCCTATGACGTAATCTTAGGTAGAGAAATATTTAAGACCCCTGGTTTAGTTTTTACCCTTAACAGTGAAGGTGCTAAAATTTTACGCGATGCTAGTGTCATTAATTGTCTTGCTATAAACATAAACACAGATTTAGACAAAATTAACACTGACCTGAGTGAGACTTGTGACATTGATAGATTGAGGTCTATTTTAGAAAAATACAAAGACAATTTTACTAGCGGGAACTCTAATACCACAGTTAGTACGGGAACGATGCAAATTAAACTAAAAAACCCTGACAAAATTGTACAACGACACCCGTATAGGTTGGCCCCCTCTGAACGAGCAGTAATGCGAGAGATTATAGGTGATTTGGAAAGAAAAGGCATAGTACGTGAGAGTTCTTCGCCTTTCTCTAGCCCTGCCTTGCTTGTTAAAAAGAAAGACGGGTCCGACCGCCTTTGCGTCGATTATAGGGAGCTTAACTCCAATACCGTGCGAGACAGTTACCCTTTACCGCTGATATCCGAACAAATTGATGCCATTGGACAGGCATCGTATTTCTCAATTCTGGACATGGCCTCAGGGTTTCATCAAATTATGATGGATTACCAGAGTGACATTGAAAAGACCGCGTTTATCACTCCCGATGGTGTTTGGGAATACATGAAGATGCCGTTTGGGCTCTGTAACGCACCTTCTGTGTATCAAAGGGCTATCAATAAAGCTCTGAAAGGTCTAAAGGATAAGATAGCGCTTGTCTATATGGATGACGTCCTGGTGTTTTCAAAAACGAAGGAAGATGCTTTCCAGAACCTTGATCAGGTGTTGTTTGCCCTGTCACAAGCTGGTTTTGCTTTTAATTGGAGGAAATGCGCCTTCCTTAGGTCCTCAGTCGAATATTTAGGCTACGTAATCGCAGATAATAGCATCAAGCCTAACCCCGAAAAGATAAAGGCTTTAGCCAACGCTCCCTTACCGACTTGCGTAAAAGAGTTGCGTCAATTTAATGGCCTCGCTGGCTATTTTCGAAAGTTCGTGCCAAATTTTTCTTCTATCATGGCGCCTTTGTACGCCCTTACAAAAAAAGATGCTAAATGGGACTGGACTCCCGAACATACGAGGGCTCATGCTGCTGTGATAGGGCATCTGATTTCTGCACCCGTTTTAACAATATTTGATCCCAATAAGCCGATCGAACTACACACAGATGCGAGTTCGATCGGATACGGAGCAATATTATTTCAGAAAGTTGACATTCAGTTAAAAGTTATCGGTTATTTCAGTCAGAGGACAACGGATGTAGAGAGCAGATACCACAGCTATGAGCTGGAAACTCTCGCGGTGTTTAAGGCGCTGAAACATTTTCGGCACTACCTACTCGGTCGAGAGTTTAAGGTCGTTACGGACTGTAACGCTTTGAAAGCGTCTCGTCATAAGCGTGAGCTTTTGCCTCGTGTCCATAGGTGGTGGGCATACATGCAGACTTTTGACTTTGAAATCGAGTATCGAAAGGGTGAACGAATCCCACATGTAGACTACTTAAGTCGTAACCCCGTTGGCTGCAGGGAGGTAAATGTTTCGCGTGTAAATTGTGAATGGTTGCAGGCTGAACAAAAGTTAGACCCTGATATTAATCGAATTATAGAATCCATTGAAAATGACACAATCGATGCCAACCTTAGGTCGTCTTATACCTACAAAGATAATTTACTACATAAAAACTTTCAAGTAGATAATAAAACTTTTAGTTTAGTTTAGTTTAGTTGGCAGCTAATCCAAAGGTTCCATGACGAGCTAAAACATCTCGGTTGGGATAAAACTTTATCTAAAATACGAGAATATTTTTGGTTCCCTAACATGACCTCGTCCGTTAGGGCTTATGTTGATCATTGTTTGCCATGTAAAATAAATAAGAACCCTTCTGGTAAAAAGCAATCTGCCTTACATCCCATAGATAAAATTGCTGAGCCGTTTCACACTATTCACATAGATACCAGCGGTAAATTGACCGGTGGAAGGACATCCAAAGAGTATGTAATCGTCATTATTGATGCTTTCACAAAATTTTGTTATCTAACTATCGTTAAAGATCTTACTTCGCGATCCGCCTGTGAAGCACTTAGAAATTTTGTTCACATATTTGGAACACCCAAACGTATCATCTCTGATCAGGGCACCTCCTTTACAGGACGAGAGTTCCAAAGCCTTTGCAAAGAATGGTTCATTGATTTCCATGAAATTGCCAGTGGCGTTAGCCGTGCAAATGGACAGGTGGAACGAGTAATGTCGGTACTGACGAACTGTTTTACAGTGGCTGAAAATCACGAAAACAGGTCTTGGAAATCTGTTGTTGGGGAAGTCCAACTAGCTCTAAATTGTACTGTATCTAAAAGTAGTGGTAAAAGCCCTTTTCAGCTACTATTCGGTTGTAACAAGAGCCCTCCCAGACTTAATTATCTCAGTATAGATTTCGACAGGGATAACGAACAAGACTTGACAGAAATAAGACAAACAGCTAAGAGTAGGATGGACGAGCAAGCAATGAAAGATAAAGTCCGTTATGACGCTAATAAAGCCGCTATTCGACCTTTTGTAGTAGGTGACTTGGTCTTAGTTCAAAAGAATCCGCGCGTCATTAACAAGTTGAGTGAAAAGTATAATGGTCCAAACAAAATAACTAAGGTGTGTTCAAATGAACGTTACATGGTTGAGCCATTATCTGGGGGACGAGCCCAATATGTTTGTCATGAACGACTACGTAAATATCCAGCTAGTCTACCCGAACTGTCAGACTGTATCGATTCTGTCGAATCCAAAGATGATTAGTCTTATTATAAGCAATTGTATTTTATGTTGTAATTTGTTTGATACTCATTACTGTATCGAAAACGTTAATTTGTCATTTGATCGAATGTGGATATGAATTAATAAACATGTTTTGCTTATTGTTGATTTACAAGACGTTTTTCTTTGTACGTTGAAAGCTCTAACGCTTTGCGCTTGCAATAATATGCTGAAAGCTCTAACGCTTTGCGGTTGCAGTAATATGCTGAAAGCTCTAACGCTTTGCGCTTGCAATAATATGCTGAAAGCTCTAACGCTTTGCGCTTGCAATAATATGCTGAAAGCTCTAACGCTTTGCGGTTGCAGTAATATGCTGAAAGCTCTAACGCTTTGCGCTTGCAATAATATGCTGAAAGCTCTAACGCTTTGCGCTTGCAATAATATGCTGAAAGCTCTAACGCTTTGCGCTTGCAATAATATGCTGAAAGCTCTAACGCTTTGCGGTTGCAGTAATATGCTGAAAGCTCTAACGCTTTGCGCTTGCAATAATATGCTGAAAGCTCTAACGCTTTGCGGTGAATTAGAGTAATAACATGTTGAAAGCCCTTAACGCTTTGCTTGGTGTGAACTGCATGAATTCGATTATGTGCGTGTGTGGTGTTGGCGTCTAGGCCGAGTGTGCTATCGAAAAGCAACGCGAGAGCGCGTTGATGCGCAGAATGGCCGTGTTAGAGGTAATGAATTTACTTCAGCGTATATGGTGGTATTACAACACTGCGCCAAAGCCATAGATTCAAACTGATTGATTGTCAATGTCAAATCTAACTGTCAGTAGTGCGTTCGTTTGCTAGTGGAGATATATTTTTTGCTGGGAACGTCGCCGGCGCCAGGTGTGCGCACTGATTGTTACAGAAATCGACATGGAGGACGTCAACGACGAACACGTGGATACTGATCCGCTTGAATTTCCGACATATATAAATATAATATGTCGTCTAATCCCGGTTGGTGAAATGGTGGTTAAACATCTTAGTCACTTTTTATCTTTAATTATCGTAGTCGTATGGAACTATGGTAACACACTAGCCCATTATATTCGGTATTTCGATTTTATTGATTATTTCCTTAAATCCTGTTATTTTTAATTAAGTATACTTAAGTAGCGATAAAACTACTACAATCGCGACGCAGGTTTTCAACTTACACTACATCATTCACGTCCTTTAATCCCTTTTGGGGTGGACATAACTTCAGAGACATAATATTTCCTAGGACACTTAAGCATACATATGTTTCATATGTAACATTGGTGACAAGTTGCTAGCCCATTGCCTAATAAATTTCATATACCCCTACGCCCTTAGTAGCCCCGTACGACAGGGAAGAACGGCAGGTAGTTTGCATTCTTTATAAGTCCCAGACTAGCACGAGACAACTTACACTAAACAAAGCTAAATAAATCAACCTTCCCTTAACACTTACCAGAAATCGTGTCTCCGGTGCTTATATAAGCTAGAACTACGTCAGAAACGTTTCCCAAGAGATTCCTCTTTAACAAACACCGTAATCTCTCTAGGAAAGATAGCACAAATACGTCGTTTTGGTGGTCGGACACTTTCCATACACCTAAACCTGAAAAATAGACATAATTATAACGGTGAGGGTAAACATCGTGAGGAAATAATGTTATGTAGATATAGAAATACAATTATATATCTGTAATCACTCGCTGATACATCAATTATAAATGTAATTCCGTTTGTGAACCAGGGAATTGCAAGACAGGTAATATTAGTACATTCTAGATGGAAAATATACATAACAGTGAGGAAATATCGTGAGGAAACCTGCCAATCACTCGGGATAGGTAATAGCCAGTGCCTGTATAAGGCGATAAGGTTCTACCTATCACGTTGGGTGCTGTCTATCTAGTAAAACGCTGGCTTTGAGTGGCTCATTCCTAACAAGCCTTCGAAATTTCGGAGATGAGCACTCACGCCTGCCAAAATAAAAATGGGAGTGTGTTTATAAACGTCGTGAAGCGAAGGAGGCTGGCCTAATAAGACATATGACAGTCACATAGACGACATATTGACAAAGGGTGATGTCAGAAGTACCTATAACCACCGAATGTGAATGAAGGGGTGTCAATGATGCGACAGTGGTATGTCAGGATCGGGGCGAATGTAGAACAGTGTTATACATCAACCCCTCTATAGGGAAACGAGTGTGATGTGTAAGAATGGATGTACAATATATCCGATATAATATTATATTTGTCACACCATATTGAAAAACAGTGACGTTAAAAGTACCTATAACCGCCGAGTATATATGAGGAGGTGTAAGAGTGTCATTGACGCGAAAGTGGTCTGTCAGGATCGTGACAAATGGGGATCCGTGATCTCTGCCTACAGGGAATCAGCCTTTATGTGTATGTATATAAACATTTCTACACTTACCAATCCCAATAACATTTAAAAACGCCATTTTCCCCGCCTCCTTCCCTCTATAATTAGCTTCGAGCAGCGCGCAATCAAAACTGACACTTAACCGTTTGAAATAAACCTCATTATCGAATACCCAACCGTACTTGGGCACTTTGACGTAACGGTTTGCGTACGAGACGTTATTTGCGTACAGATTCTCGTTCTCACTATGCAACGTTATATATGACGTCAGTTCGTCATATGTGTAGCTTTGAACCTGTAATGTAAATATACCTACATAAAAGTCAAAGTCATTTCCATTGGTATGTACTCAGGCGGGATTTTAACCCAGTACCATCTGATAGAGTCAAGCACCAAACAACTGATCTACGCCGAATACAAATTATAAGCACACAAACAGGGAATTTTGATACAAAATTTCGAAAAGGAAAATAATTAAATGCACATCTAAAACCCTGAAATATACATCAAAATTGAGCAGAGGTTATGTTTGCGTTGGGCACAATAATTTTTTGTATTTCAGTTTTTTTGGTGTATCATTTTGTATGTTTTGATGTTTTTTCAGTGCTAGCAATACATACAAATGCATTCACTTCCTCTAATGGGGTGGATAGAACCTTGGAGATGAAAATATGTACAATATCAGCCTTTACAATTAATATTAGGGTTGAGATGTCATATAGACTTGGTAATAGGTCGCTAGCCTATCGCCCGACACATTGCATTGACCCCTAGTCCCTTAGTTGCCTCTTACGACATGCCGGGAAGAAAAGCAGATAGTTTGCATTATTTTGCGTGACAGACTAGCGCGGGATGCTAGAAATAAAAAGTAAACCTTTGTTTTTTTCATTTAACTGCAATACATTACCTGATAGAACTCCGACCATATTTGTCTCCACATATGTTTGTTAGATAGGCTACTTCTCACGTATGTATTTTTCAATACATCTAAACATGTAGTTGGCGTTACCTGTAAAAATAACATTTAATTACAAGTAATGTTAGATAAATGACACGTTTTTGACATTTAACAACTATTCTATACTTACATACATATACATTCACCTTTTCTAATCATTTACGGGTTGGACCTTGGATACGATACTCATAAATGTAAACTCATATTCAATGCCCTAGGCATACAAAATATCACCTAGATTATAGGATGATAAATAGGACTTGTGGTGGTCTAGGCTAACATATCACGCCTGTTCCCCTGTAGAGGGATAGGCAGAGTTCACAGATCCCCATTTATCGCGATCCTGACAGATCACTTTCTCACTCATACACACTCGGCGCTTATAGGTTCTTCTAACGTCACCCTTTTCCAATATGGCGTCTATATTCTTCATCAATTTTATTTCGTAACATTACTAATCAATCAAAATCAAATTATTGTGCCATTTATTGTAATTTGGAATCGCAACAAAGGATTATTATTATTATTTAGTTAAAGGTACTCCTAACGTCACCTTTTTTCAATAAAGTGTCTATCTGACTGTTAAATGAGAGTGTATGAGAGGATGTATGAATGTCAATGAAGCGACAGTGGTCTATCAGTGGGACAAATGGGGATCCGTGATCTCTGCCTACCCCTCATCTCCTACTACTCATCAGGCGTGATGTGTATGTATGTTATCCCAGTACGAAAGGCATATATTTACCTCTTCCCCGTACCCGTGGGCGAGGCAGTTCTGCTCCTCCGTTATGAGGATGTCTTCGTGGTCCATTCGCATTTTCCTCTTGAACCTGGGACCTATTAATCCTGCAAACATGTTTACCACTTCGTCACTTTTAGCATACGATGCTAATATATGAACGCTACTAAGATACAAATTAAAAACAAACATATACGATTTACGATTCGTTTGATATTCAATTAATGTACTGCACTTACTTGTACTTATGTCGAATAAAACATTTGAGTTTGATCAACCCCTGCAGGGTAGTTAGAGGTTCACGTGTCCATCTCCGCAATTGCGGTGGTAGAGATCCCGCCACATAAATTGGCAGTAGCCAAACTTGGAACTAAATTTGACGTTTCCGCCATTGCGTGTTATTTTGTATGAAAGGTAAATTTAGTATTACCAGCGTTGTGTTTTTTGCCCACTCTTTGTAATTTTTATGTTTGTTAAGGGTGATTATAATAAATTGATTTCCGGAGTTTCTTTTTAGTTCTTCTCCAAGCTAGGGTCTCCGCTGATCTAACCTCGGTAAAAAATATGTAAAGACAATGCTCAGTGCCATGTTTGAAATAGTTTTTTTAATTTATACTTAGATCATAAGATAACTTTCAAAGAGAGCTTGTGATATTTATAATTTTGAATATATTATGGCAGATGGAGGCGTCGCCGCAGTTGCATAATTCACTGTTGCCAGTAAACACGCCAAAACTAGCACTCACTGTGCCATACGGCTCGATACATTATAGGTTTCATTTGTAACGGTCTTTAGTTGCAGAGCTATAAACTCAAATGGCCTATTTTAAATAAACATATTTTGACTTTGATATATTAATTTGTTTTATTTGAGTTTATAGCTCTGCAACCAAAGACCGTTACAAATGAAATCTATAATGTATCGAGCCGTATGGCACAGTGAGTGCTAGTTTTGGCGTGTTTACTGGTAACACTGAATTACGCGATTGTGGCGACGCCCCCAACTGCCAATTTATATGGCGGGATCTCTAGTCATTTTAAGGACACTTGGGCCCACGTATTAACAAATGGCGTAATGCACTTGGCAAAATAGCAGTTAGTGGTGTAGCAAAAGCTTCTTATAACATTAACCAGTTTACTTGAGTAAAATGGTCCTCCATTTATTTTAATCTTCAATATTTTTATAAGGCTATACAATAATATTACGGTGTGGGAAAATAACGTGAGGAAACCTACCTGTTCCCCGAACAGGTAATAGTCAGTGTTCATAAATGGCGACATGGGTGACCACCTGTCACATTGAGTACTGACTATCTGATCAACACGTGAGTTCGAGGTGGCCATAGAATTACTACATTCGCAATTGCGGAGATGGACACCTGAACCTTTGACTACCTCGCAAGGGTTAATGGTTGTGAACTTGTTTGTCTTTTTGCTATACAATAACGGCAGCCTTTAAACTAAAATTCACTATAAATATGATACCTTTCCTTCGGTTTAAAGAGTGAGTAACGAAACTTAAAAGTCTTAACACTTTCGGAATGGGAAAAATGTGTCTTAAATATAATAATTATAATAAACAGCTAATTTCTTTATTTAAATTTAAAACCCCGTACTAGCCTGGGACGTAAAAAGAATGCTAATTAACTGCCAATCATCCCAACTAGTCGTAGGAGGTGACTAAGTGACTAGACGGATATAGGATCTATTGGGCGATAGGCTAGCAACCTGTCACCAATGCTCCATATGATAACAACCCCCATATACATGCTAATAAGTGACCAAGAAGATGTTTTCATGTCTCCAAGGTTCTGTCCACCCTGAAAGGGATTAAAGGACGTGAATGTATGTGTGGCGACCTCTAGAGCGCCACACACAGCGAGAAACCTAAGTAAACCTAGGTTGCAATTAGTTACACATAATTACCACAGATGACGCCGCCAAGAATAAAATAATAATTACACAAATCAATTTCCTAGAACGCGCAATTGAGATATTTATCGGAAACAAGATATATACAAATTTCCAACTCAGGCCATTAGCCTGGACGAACACCTGCCCAGGTAGGAAGCTTCCTCTTTTCATGTAGGACACAGTGGATCCTACATATGTATGTAGCAACTCACCAATAATGACACCGTCCATTTCTATATCAATTTCGTCAACCTTGCCACTATTATTGCGATTTCCATCATTAATGAACTCTGTATACCCACTGACGTAGATAAGGCTTGCTATTTTCATCTCGTCATAGCTCAGACACTTGTCTAGGGTTAAGGGGGGTTTCTCGTTCATTGAACCTACGGATTCCCAACCTTCTTTGCTGGAAAATGTAATAAATATTAAATATACTAGTGACCCGCTCCGGCTTCGCACGGGTATAAAATATATAGCCTACTCCACTATTTAATGAATGTTATTATACATGAAAATTTTTCTCTTGAATCACTCTATCTATTAAAAATAACCGCATCAAAATCCGTTGCGTAGTTTCAAAGATTTAAGCATATAAAGCAAAGAAAGCGACTTTGTTTTATACTATGTAGTGATAAGAGAGAAAAATTCTCTTACAAACATACATACAAACACATCACGCCTGATGCCCTTTTAAATTTTAGTCACTACATCTTCTTTCAAACCGCAACCTTCCTTTTATTCAATATAAAGACCAGTTTTTCATGATAATCTTTCATTCATGGTAAATATTTGTTTAGCAACAATGTTGAATCAAAATGTTGCGGTGTAGCTGTCAACATGTTTCCGGCAACATTCAACAATCATCAACTGTTGCTAAACTTCTGTTTATCATGAATTAAGTCTCTGACTACGCGACGCAATAAAAAAGGGAGTGTGTATACACAAGTCGTGAGGCGTATGTTATGTAAGGTTAAGGCTGTAAGTACTACATTAACGAAGATAATGATATGATGATCCATGGTTATCAAAATGTTGTTTTTTTTTTCATTCTTTATTAAGCCATTCACCACTAAGGTTATGTCGGCTGAAGTACAAACACTGATGCCATGGCGTTTGCACTTCTTGTTATTCCATCGCCAGCCGCTACAACCGAAGAGAAACGAAATCGATGCTCCAATTCTTCTCTTCCTTGTTCTTCAGTTCGTTCCCGTTGAGGATCCAAATATAATCGCAAAGCAAACATATTTAGCCAATTTGGCATCACAATTGACTAAATATACAGCCGAAAATATTTATTTGTATTTTCAACTTTCACTGAGCTGCTGACTTTGTTGATGGATGACGTCATGTTGGTTTTTTGGTTTGAATATTTTGTAAAATATTCTTTGTTTTGTAAATATTTTATGGCTATATAATGTGTGTACTTACCTATCTTCGCCGCTAACCAGTTTGTATCTATCCCTGGGTCCCATGAAGACAGCTGCTTTCTTAACAAATAGCCGTTTCACAAAATCTTGTAGCGACATTGTTGAGTACAAATCTTTTTCTATTTGACTGCCAAATTCTCTGTTGAGAATAAATAATTATATCTTTTACATGGTATATAATAAGACACATGAATAAACAAAAAAACACGTTCACGTCCCTTAATCCCTTTCGGGGTGGACAGAACCTTGGAGACGATAATATCTCTAAGGTCCCTTTTTAGCATGAATATTCGTAAAAAGAATTCTAACTAGCTGCCGTTCTTCCCGGCATGTCGTAGGAGGCGACTAAGGGACTAGGGGTAAATGAGAACAATTGGACGATGGGCTAGCAACCTGTTATCAATGCTCTATATCACAACCCCAATATTCATGCTACAAAAGTGACTGGGTGATACTAAATCACCGAGGTTCTGTCCATCAGCAAAGGAATTGAAGGACCTGAATATATATCCATGGATGTATGAAGACACACAAGGGTACCTCTTCTAGTAGATAGAATTTTGAAGTTATAATATTTCCTTAGTTTGAATTCTGGCATAAAAAAATGGAGTCATAATGAAAATAATGCTTTATGGAATATCGATCATGGTTACTAGCCCATCTTCCAATGTATATAAAGGACAATATGCAGAGAAGCATTACAGCTAGTTAGCTTTATTTATGTTCTATGGAATCTACTTACCTTTTGTATATAAGGAAATGTGTCATGAGGAACAAGACTCTTTCGTGTATTATAGGATAGGTTGAGGCGATGTTTCTTTTTAGATTTTCTTCAGAGCGCCTGTCTCGTAGATTAGTCATTCTGAAAATGTACTTGAAAAATTAAAAGACAGTTCATATTTTAACAAGGAAATTTTGGTAATGGTGATGTTAGAAGTACAAAAGACAACACGTGTAGGACTAATAACCCTCATGGCATATTCAGAGGTTCAGGTGCTCATCTCCCCAATCGTGGAGGTAGTAGTTCTTTGGCATCCTTGAACCCACTTGTTGACCAGATAGTCAGTACTCAATGTGACAGGTGGTAAGCCATGTCGCCAATTAAAGCACCTTCACCTATTCAGAGAACATGTAGGTTTTCTTACAATGTTTTCTCTTACAATAGTATTCAGTGCATTCCACAAATGTATTTTTATTGCGAAAATGTTCACATTAAATCAGAAAACTTGTAACCGTTGTACTCACTGATACAAAGTCAAGCCCTTACCGGGTGAGCTACGCTGAATTTCTGAGTTACACCATTTTATGTTAGTAACTGTAAGTGTTTGGATGAGAAAAGACAGGTAGCTAGTTAAATAATATACATATTTAAATCCCAGATCAGCACAACTTCAATAATTATATATCATTACATAGTATAAAACAAAGTCGCTTTCTCTGTCCCTATGTCCCTTTGTATGCTTAAATCTTTGAAACTACGCAACTGATATTGATACGGTTTTTTTAATAGATAGAGTGATTCAAGAGGAAGGTTTATATGTATAATAACATCCATTAAATAGTGGAGAAGAAAGATAAGACATATAACAGTCAGATAGACGCTATATTGAAAAAACGTGACGTTAGGAGTACCTATAACCGCCGAGAGTGTATGAGAGGATGTATGAATGTCAATGAAGCGGAAGTGGTCTGTCAGGATCGAGACAAATGGGGATCCACTGCCTACCCCTCTACAGGGAATCAGGCGTGATGTGTATGTATGTATGTAAATAGTGGAGTAGGCTATATATTTTCTAACCATGCGAAGCCGGGGCGGGTCGCTAGTTTACTTATAATATATACTTACTTCATAAATGTCTCTTATTTTCATCACTACTGTAATATTATTTGCTAAATATGTTTACAACATAATGTTTCCAAGCGTCTGCCTACCTAGGCTATAAATATTACCTCATAGTCTCAACAGGGAACCGAAGCGGGAACTCTAAGCTCCTCTTCACAATCTCCTCCAAGTCCAACGTCTCAGCTGGGGTAGACAGAGCGCATTGGTGCAGCAGCTCATTCGTCTCCTTACTCATGCTGGGGTAGCACCAGTCTGATTTGCACCTGGAGTGGACAGCGTTGTGTTGTAATTATTCCGTTAATTAAATTATGTTTAAATTAAGTTTCATGAATTTTAATGAAATTATTCATATCTATTATTATTATTATCATCTAGTGATAAGCGGGCTTCGAATGACCCATACCTAACATGCCTTAGAAATTTCGGAGATGGGCACTCAAGCCTCTGACTACCCCGCCATAATAAAAAAGGGAGTGTGTACACACAAGTCGTGAAGCGTATGTATTAAGTTTAATGAATTTTAATGAAATTAAGTTTCATGAATTTCTATTTACAGTTAACGTTAGAAGTGCAGTCCTAGTAACTTTTTATAAGGTTTACGTTTATAAGAACAAAAGATAATATTTTTCATTTCAAAGCACACAAACGTATAGTGGCCATGTCAATGCATAGTGGCGCCAGTTTTAAAATGTATTGTCTTTTGTTCTTAAAAACTGAAACTTTATAAAACGTCACTGGGACTGCACTTTTATCGCTGACTGTACATTTTTGTAATAAAAATACATTGTAAGGAAACCTACTTGTTTCCAAACAGGTAATAGTTATTGCTTGTAAATGGCGACATGGGTTACCACCTGTCACATTAAGTACTGACTATCTGGTCAACACATGTGTTTAAGCCATAGAATTACTACATTCACAATTGCAGAGTTGGACATCTGAACCTCTGACTATCCCGCAAAGGTTACTGCTCGTGAACGCATTTGTCTTTGTAATTAAAGTGAGTAAGAGTCATTGGGTGATGAGCTAGCAACTAGTCACCAATACTCTATGTCAATGCCTTTTCAACCCTATTTCATATAATATCAATGAAATGAATTTTCTAAAATATTACTTTTATATGACAGAAATACAAAAATACTTTCATATATTATTCCAGAGATTCTTTTCACCCTGAAAGGCTTTCAGGGATTTAAATGTATGTAATGTACAGAACTACATACATACTTGTATATGTGAGTATTCATACATATACATTCACATCCTTTAATCCCTTTCTCAACAGAACCTTGGACACATAATGTGGTATACTCGTAGTATCATAATAATATCATTGCTATTCAACCTTTACCTCCATAGAGTCAGCCAAGTGCCAAACTGTTGTCTTCATAATATCTGTTATTCAATATTCCTACGTAATGTCTAACGTACTGTTCTTTTATGTTTATTAAAGCCTTTTATTCTGAGGTTCGTTTATTAATGTAGACTACAATTTAATAAACATAAAATATGGCTAAAGAAAGACATGATGTCAATCCTTTCGCTAAATAACTATCTGCGGCCTGACAAATTTGAAGTTGATCCAGAATGTGTCGGCGCTGAAGCCAAATGGACCCACTGGCTATACACTTTTGAAAACTTCATCGAAGCAGAAGCTTCGCCAACTACACCTGTGCAAGATAAGGTAAAGCTGAGGTTACTCGCTAATCATTTGTCTGCTAATATCTACAACCATATAAAGGGTACTGAAAGTTATGAAGCTGCAATCACAGTACTTAAAAACATGTACATAACGCCTAAAAATGAAATATTAGCTCGCCACATACTTACAACGCGGAAGCAGAAATCAACTGAGACTATTGCAGACTTTGTTCGAGAATTACGTCTTCTAGCTAAGGACTGTAACTACACCAAAGTTGAAGCTTCTGAACACGAAAGCCAAGCTATACGAGGGGCCTTTATATCAGGTATAAAATCGACCAAAATTAAAGAACGACTATTGGAAAATTGTACTGTAACGTTGGATGCAGCTATCAAGCATGCACAAACAATAGAAACTGCTCAAAAGGATTGTCAAATAATAGAGGACAACAACCAAACATTGAATGCCTTGTCAGCACCAGAAAACGAAACGAGACTAAGTACATCGTCGAATAACTCTGAAGTGACAGCCGCTGTTCCACCGTCATCGCCACTAAAGTGTTTTTTTTGCGGAGGAAAAGTACACAGACGAATTAAATGTCCGGCTTTTCGTTCAGAATGCCAAAACTGCGGCAAAATAGGGCATTTTTCAAAAGTTTGTCGTTCAGCTAGCAAATCTGCTACTAAACAGAGCAATGCCGTCTTTTTCCCGACAAATTCAGTCTTTTCAGCTGCTTCTCCAGCAAGTCTCAAGACAGCGACGATATCAATAACCGTAAATGACACTCGTGCGGACGCTCTGATTGACACGGGAAGTTCTGTGAGTTTTATAAATAGAAACATCACCCAAACAATGAAGCTCCAACTAAAGCCATACAACCAGACCATCTCTCTTGCTTCAGTTGATCACACGTCCTTTGTTGATGCTATCTGCTTTGCTACTCTTACAATTGACAAGCATGTTTACAAACACCGCCCTCTACTAGTGGTAGATAACCTTTGCGCTGACGTCATAGTCGGCCATGACATACTCAAAGACCACTCGAAGTTGGTGTTACAATTCGGAGGAGCAAAGGAACCTTTACAAATATGTGTGATAGAAGCTACAGTCCCACCAGCATCCATATTTGCTCATCTATCTGCCGACATTGCACCTATTGCTATCAAATCAAGAAGACGCTCTGACGAAGAAGAGAATTTTATTCAACAAGAGATTTCAAAGTTACTTCAAGACCAGGTAATAGAACCAAGTAACTCTCCGTGGCGTGCTCAAGTGCTTGTGACTGGTGGTGGCAATCATCGTAAACGTCTTGTTATTGACTACTCTAGAACGATCAACAAATTCACGTACTTAGACGCGTACCCTCTACCTCATGTCGAAAACATCGTGTCTAAGGTTGCAAGATTCAATGATATTATTATGATACTACGAGTATACCACATTCACCGACCCGCAGTCAGTTTCCCACATTTTTGACCAAAAACACTCTTCTAAGATTAAAAATGACAAGTTCGAAAGATGGCGCCTTGAGTTATCGTGCTACAACTACGACATAATTTATAGGCCTGGGGTAGAAAATGTCGCTGCGGATGCTCTATCAAGGGTCTGTGCTTACATGACTAACACGAAGCTTATGGAACTGCATGATGCCCTATCTCACCCTGGAATAACTCGCATGTTTCATTATACGAAGGCTAAGAATTTACCGTACTCACTTGAAGAAATTAAGCAAATGACTGCATCATGCCGAGTGTGCGCCGAAATAAAACCACGTTTTCTCAAAGCAAAGGGTACCTTAATAAAAGCTATCGCCCCATTTGAAAGGCTCAATATTGACTTTAAGGGCCCCCTTCCATCTAATACGCCTAAGGCTGTGTTCAGACGTGCGCGTTTTGTGCGCGTTTTCTGCGCGCGCGGATCCAGCGCGCGTCGCGTGTTTTCCCAAACGCTAACGTTTTCTGCGCGCGCTGAATCCGCGCGCGCAGAAAACGCGCACAAAACGCGCACGTCTGAACACAGCCTAATAAATATTTATTTACAGCAATCGATGAATACTCGCGTTATCCTTTTGCATTCCCTTGCAAGGACATGACGACTGCAACTGTTATCGAATGTCTTAAAGAGATATTTTTCTACTTTGGTCAGTCTTTGTATATTCACAGTGATAGAGGCTCATCCTTTATGTCGGAAGAACTACAAACATTTCTGAGAAAACAAGGAATCGCTTCTTCTCAAACAACACCTTATAACCCACAAGGTAACGGGCAGGTGGAAAGGTTAAACGGAACCTTATGGCGGACGATACAACTCAATCTGAAGTCCAAGAATATGCCAATTGAAAACTGGGAACTTGCAGTTAAGCCAGCATTACATTGCGTTCGCTCACTCTTGTGCACTTCGGTTAACACAACCCCTCATGAAAGAATCTTTTTGTTTCCAAGACGCACTCCAGTAGGAGAATCTATTCCGTCATGGCTCGTACCAGGACCTATTCTAATGAGAAGAAATGTCCGCAACAAGAACGACCCTGTTGTTGAAGAAGTAGAACTACTTCATAGCAACCCAACATATTCATACGTTAGACGAAATGATGGCCGAGAATCAACAGTTTCAAACAGACAATTGGCACCATTACCTGGAGACATAGACCAGTCGACTAACGACTTTGAAGATGTAGAAGGATCTGATACTGAATCTCCTGAAGACTTACCGCAACAACAGCTCGATGATGATTCTCCGGCTCAAGAGAGACCCATAAGGGCTCGGAGACTTCCAAGTCATCTACAAGACTACATCATAGACAGGCGGGGGTGAATGTGGTATACTCGTAGTATCATAATAATATCATTGCTATTCAACCTTTACCTCCATAGAGTCAGCCAAGTGCCAAACTGTTGTCTTCATAATATCTGTTATTCAATATTCCTACGTAATGTCTAACGTACTGTTCTTTTATGTTTATTAAAGCCTTTTATTCTGAGGTTCGTTTATTAATGTAGACTACACATAATATCTCCTAGGTCACTTTTCTAACTTCACTTTGTAGCATGAATATTGGTGTTGTGATGTCTTATAGAACATATTATGTCATATTATTTCAGGTATAACATAATAACCATTATTATACTATTCTTAGCAATATGTTTTCTATTATTATTGTTAACTAAATGCAATAAATAATGTTAGTAAATAAGTCAGTTAAGGCAAAGCTATAATAGATTTAAATTATAAACTAAGTAGTTAAGTATCCTCAAATGATCTCACTCAAGCAATTTCAGGTTTAATATGAATAGCTGATGGGGAAAACCAATGATGCAACAATAAAGTAATCATTAACAAGACTGTTATTATGGTATAATATTTAAAACCTTCACACTTATGTTTGTTTATTTGTACATGTGTACTTTATGATATAGAATTTTAGGATTTTTGAATGATCTAGTTCTAAGATTTCAATATTTAAGCGTAACTATATCAATTATGAAAGAATGTTAAAAATTATTATCATTTATACAGTAAATAAATCCCAACAAAATTAAGGTTCTGCTTATGACGAGTATTCTCGTGGGTAAATAAATATTCTATTTGGTATAACATACCTTTAAACTGAATTCTCATATTAGTATATACGTACGAAATTCCCAATAAGAATCTAATTACTTACCAAGGCAAACTTTGTAGCCTTCGCAATATCTCCATATTTACAGTTTTTATCTATAAAATACAACGAATAAGAGCTTGAAAGAGAACTTGAATAAATTATACAGAGCTACTGAATGGAATTAAACGAATATTACTTGCCGGTTGCACTTTACACTGTATTTAATTATAGTTCTGTTAAATATCATAGCACTAAAGAACCAGATTATAAATACTTGCAGGACACCTTTCAATTAACTACCAACGAATTTAAAAGAATATCTCCTTTAAAAATCTATAGATTGAAAACTATTTTATTCATAAGGATAATGAGTCAATACAATTATTTTAGATCGCAAAAATATCTTGTTGCATTGCGGCGCATTGCAAAATAAATTGCACTTTTGTTTATTTATTTAATACGTCAAATAAAGGTAAGTTAGTACACCGGTAATATATTGGCAAGATAATTTTATTTCTGTATTGAAATTTTTACTAAGGGTTTGGCAAAATGAGCTTTTAAGATGATTAAGTTATTCTTGAAGATGTAAACATTAAATTTGTTGTAAAGGTGGAGCTTTTTGTGTTCAAGGGTTTGTTTTCTTTTATTGAGTGTGTGTTGCTTTTTATTGACATTATTGATAGTTAAAGAATTGACTGACGTTAAACATATGACGGACAATGCAGAAAAGAGCGCGAATTCTCGATAACACTAAAATAGAAATTGGGATTGTGTATTTTATTTAATTAACCCTTTAAATTTGTGTATTTAGACAATTATTATGGTGATAATCAACTAAAACCTATGTGAACATTTGTGTCAAATCATGGCAGACCTAAACCAGTTACGTAGTGAAGTGAACAATGCATTCAAGCTAAGTGGATTCACAATCCGCAAAGATGCAAGTCAATTTGTCGCCGAACAACTTTCGGGATTGAATTCTAATGAAAGACAGAAGATAATCGAGAAGCTTACCAACCATTTACTCCGTCAGTGTTTGTCTCAGCCCGTTTTAGAGAAAGAGCAGTTAGAAGTTGCTTTCAAAGAATGTTCTTCAGACGGTTTGGAAGAATATGAAACGGTGTTCAGTGTTATCGATGGTTTTAGCGTACCCAAGCTAATTTACGACCGTGAACGTAAAAAGTACTTCAAGGATCCAAATTTCACTCCTGATTTGTATCCTGATCCGAAATATAAGTCTCAGTACCTAATAGACCGGTATACGATGATATGGCAACGCACAGAACGAAATAAACTCTTCGCTCAAGAGACTGTACCTGGCCTGGAGGCAGACAAGAAGTTTAAGTTGAAGAAAATTGAAAATTTACTCAGTTCATCAAGTCGCGTAGATGATGTCGTAGTATTAGGACTTCTAACGCAGTTGACTGAAGGTAAATATTACCTTGAGGATCCTACAGGGAGTGTTCCTTTAGAAATGAGTCAAACTAGGTATCATTCTGGCCTGTTTACTGAACATAGTTTTGTACTAGCGGAGGGGTACTACGAAGATAGCGTTTTTAATGTTATGGGGCTGGTTCTTCCACCTTCTGAGGGTAGAGAAGAGTCACTACCGTTTTTCGGTAACCTCAACACTTTTGGTGGTAATTCTAAGAGGTTACTCAAAAATTCCAAGAATCTACTCAAAATTGAACAAGAAAACGAAGATGGTATGATTATTTTCCTCTCTGACGTTTGGTTAGATGATATTAACGTAATGGACAAACTTAAAACTTTGTTTTCCGGTTACAATGACTTCCCGCCCATAGCGATGGTGTTTATGGGTGAGTTTTTATCCCGGCCGTACGGAAATGATACTTCCAAGCAGCTAGAAGCCTCATTTTTAGCACTGGCTGATGTTTTGAACCAATTTAGAAACTTGAAAGAAAACTGTAAATTCGTGTTTATTCCCGGACGTGAAGATCCAGTAGCTCCTAACATTCTACCACGCATGCCTATACCGGAAGTACTAACTAAAGGAATCCAGGACAAAATAGGAGACAATATTTTCTTTACTACAAACCCATGTAGAATACAATATTGCACACAAGAAATAGTGGTCTTCCGACAGGATTTAGTGATGAAAATGTGTCGAAACACTGTCCATTTTCCGGAAAAAGGAGACATACCAGATCACTTCACTAAAACCCTCATAAGTCAGTGTACCTTATCACCTCTGACACTAAATGTACAACCGGTGTTTTGGAAACATAGTGATGCGTTAAATTTATACCCTGTGCCGGATTTAATAGTCATCGGTGACCAGTTCCAGCCCTATTCAAGATCTTACCAGAACTGCCAGGTGGTGAATCCCGGGTCGTTTCCACGTACTGACTATTCGTTTAAAGTTTATATTCCGGCTTCAAGAACTGTTGAAGATTCTCAGATACCAAATGAAGACTAAATTCCACATATAAAACTTTGAGTTGTGATTATCTTTACCAGACAGGCCTTCCAAACGGTCTGTCTACTCCAGAAGGAAATATAAAAGTGAGCAATATGTGTGTACACATACATACTGACAATATAGATTTCAGTGTGTATGAGAGGTGTATAAATGTCAATTAAGTGAAAGTGGTTTGTCAGAATCGAGGCAAATAGAGATCTATAATCACTGTGTACCCATTGTTAGGGAAACTGGTGTTACATGTATCTTGTATTATAGATTCCATTTATCCCTATTGTTGTCTAGTACATGCTTGCAGAAAAGTAGTTGATTCTCTTTACAGCTAGATTGGGATTGTAATTATTATTGTTTATGATTATAAGAACTAGTTCTTTTTTCGGCAACATAATATGTAACTAAGTTACAATGTTACTTAATAACATCCAAAATTTAGCAAATCATTACTGTAAGCATGGGGTCCCATCCCATACAAAATTTTTCGACCAAAACTTGAAGCATCAATAGGTGGCGCTATAAGTCATCAAAGACCGATAAAAAAATTATTATTGAAAAATATTGCGATTTTTAGCTATATTCATACATAATTCACCATAATATGTGATAATATGAATTTATGTACTTACTAGTGAGTAATAGAAAGCGCGGATATCAATTTCATAAATAATAAAGTAAGTAAAATTTATTTAATCCTGCCATCTAGTCTATACTTGTAGAAGCAACATTTTTCTATTCGAAAGCAGATGTCGCTGTGTATTGTCATCAACATCTGTCAATATCTAATCATATTATGATGATGCAAAATTAGACTTTATTGAAATAGAATTTTAAAACTAATTTAAATTTTTATGCATTTGCAATATTTAAAATTTAATATGCATGTATTTTATATTTCTTTTCATTTGTCATTTGTTTGGCGTGGTCACTATGTATGTATATTGCGTTAAAATTAATCGACTTATTTAATCGAATATAAAGAGAATGATTAAAATGTGCATTGCTAGATCTACATATACAAGTACATATATAAAACATTAATATAAAATTAACTACTGAAATATAATGATAATATATTTTTATATAGGTTGCGAAGGTAATTTATTGTGGCACAGTGGAAGGAAGATTATTATTGAGTTATTGAGATCAAATTGAGACAATCCTTTCTAGGCGGGTGTAGGTAGCGTGAAGAACAGAAGAGCATGTATGAAAATGTTTATGGGTGTGAGTGAAGCAAGAGCAAACAGGCGTAAATATACATATTATGTACCTATGTAACGAATAATAATAATAGTCTAAGTAATACTTAAGTTTTTTATTTAATCTAAACAATTTCTTCTAAATTAGAAGCGCTGAAAAGCGGCTGTAGCCCAGTGGGTAAGACCTCGGACTTCGTATGAGAAAGGTCCTAGGTTCGAATCCTGACTCTGGCATGTACCAATGAATGAAATTTAAATATGTGTTTTTTCATTTACGTACAAATTTATAGTCGCTAACGGTGAGGGAAAACATCGTGAGGAAACATGCCTATTTCTCAGAATAGGTAATAGTCAGTGCCTATATGCGGCGATACGGTTCCCTACCTATCACGTTGGGTGCTGTCTATCTAGTGATACGCGGGCTTCGAATGACCCATACCTAACATGCCTTCGAAATTTCGGAGAAGGGCATTCAAGCCTCTGACTACCCCGCCATAATAAAAACGGGAGTGTGTATACACAAGCCGTGAAGCGTAGGTATGTTTTTTTTTCTTTCTATCGGTACACTATTTCGTTTAAAAATCAATTCTATTATATATATTTCGAAGGCATATTCGATAAAAAGAAAATTTTATTATTATTATATTTAATCACTAGCATACACTTCACAGTGAAAACCTTTACAATCTTCTCCAAAATGTGAAATATAACGAGTTCGGATTTTACTTTTTAGTTTCTACCTTGCTAGGTACTACGCACACAAACACAAGTCACGCACACTCGCGCGATAAGGCGCGGCGCCTGTCTGTGGTCGAGGTAGTCGCGCGCGTCGCTTGATTTTGATCTATAAATGAATAGGTAGGTACCTTACATTCATGGGAGAAATGGGGCTACGTGATTACTGCCACCCCTCTAGGGGGAAGCGGGCGTGACGCGTATGTACGTAATTCTATTTCATAAATATGTATACGTACGTTCACTGCTAGGACAGTACCTACTTTTACCGGTCTGCATCCCTCAGTCGCCTTTTACGACACCTACACGAAGGGTGTCAAACTGTATTGGTGAAACACGGGTTAATTATGCATTTAAATTATATAATATATTGTAGGTATTCCAGAATACTTATTAGGATTAGGTATTTATTTAGGTGAACTCTTTGACCAAATGTAACTGCCTATAGTAATCTAATAAACTCAATCTAATAATATAGTGCAAAGCAAATTAAACTGTCTTAACTCTAGTAATACTAGAAATTACCTCAATCCAACAGTCGCCTTTTACACCTACAGGGGGGATGGGAGTGTCAAACTATATTGGTTAAACACGGATTAATAGGACTTAATCAGCAGTCCGATTTCTCCCCATGGATGTTGTAAGAGTGGAATAAGGGCTCTAAAGTGATTTGGGTGATGGGTTCGCAACCCATCACCCGAGACAGTATTATATTATCTGTGTCCGTGACTTGATTTATATTGATGCTGGCATACCACTTTATTAAATTTACATACCTAGTTAATTTTATAGAAACACCTTAGTGTTTCTATAAAATTACCGAATGACCCATACCTAACATGCCTTCGAAATTTCGGAGATGGGCATTCAAGCCTCTGACTACCCCGCCATAATAAAAAAGGGAGTGTGTATAGACAAGTCGTGAAGCGTATGTATGTTATGTTATGTAAACACCTTAGAATATATATAAACTCAAACACCTTAGTATTTAATTATCTGTGACCATATGAACCGAAAATAAACCATAAAATGATCAAACAGTATTAGACATGCTTTATTTGTAATTTTATTCATATATTAGAAGTGCTGAGAAAAGGGGATGTAAGGAGTACCTGTAATTGGCAACCATGTATGCAAAGGTGTTAAAGAGGCGAACGTGGCATGCCAGGATCAGGAGAAATGGGGCAACGTAATCTCTGTCACCCCTCTAAGGGGAAGCGGGCGTGACGCGTATGTATTATATGTAATTCTAATTCATGACTTAATATTATGTATGCGTACGTATATGCGCTCATGACCATTATTAATATTGTCCCTAGTCTCCTTGTCGCCTCTTACAACTTGATGGAAAAAAATTGTATATATTTTAATATCTGTGAGACCTGTGACGAAGCACAGAAGGCTGAATTGTGAGTACCTATTAAAGAGTCCGTGAATCGTGATCGAGGTAAAATCGTCTGACGACGGATACTTGCTCGCTAGAAATAGACTCTGCGGTGAATTTTACATACCTACTTTATTTTATAGAAACACCTTATGAATCTAAAGACCTTATGAAATAAACCATAAATTGCCATACCATAATACCTACTCGTATGTCATTCAAGTTTTTTAAGGAAGGCACCTATACATAGGTGGCGGGGTAGCCGAGTGGATTAGCGCCTTAACTCTCTGGGTGATCCAGGTTCGAATCCCGGCGGCACCAATGTTTATTTCTAATTTCTAATAAATATGTGCCTTGCGTCCACACTCTGGTCCGTCCTAGCCGTAAAACGTGTTAGGTGGGACCAATTAAAACAGAGATAAAAAATAATGAAAAAATTATCGGCGAGTATCATATACCCTACTCAAATTTAGATGGAGCTATTTCACTTAATTTAGCTAGCTAATCGCTCTAGTATGGACAAATACAAAAGTGACCTCTATTATTGAGAAGATGTACGATTTATGCACGATTTCATGCATTCGATGTCACGCCATCTGTTTTTCCAATTTCGCTTCAAAAATAAGCGGAGTAAAATAAGAAGTTAGCACTTACCAAAAGATTTGAATGGGATGGGGTATCTGTACTGTATAGTATTATATTATCTGTGCTGTAAGTATGTGTTATTGTTTTCACTTTTTTAAGAATACAAGTCTTAACGGTTGTACCTCAGAATAGGAAAATAGATGTAATCAATTTTGGAGTATGCCTTTCTATACTTAATAAAATTGTAAATTCTGTGATATCAGTAAATTATTTTGTACTTTCAATAAAGTGGAGAAAATAAAAAGTATTTTGTTTGTTTTTGTTTTGCTTTGCACCTTTTATTAATAGATAATTAAAATATTATTATAGTTAAGGATGCAGGTGTAAGGATGGTTCAAACTATTGTTAAATGTCTTTTATATAATCCGACGTAAAATCGAATCTTCATTGGTCATTCCTACCCAAGGATACAAAAATAATTAATATATTATTGTTTTCAAAGACAAACGCGTTGGCGACTTTGTGGGGTTAGTCAAAGGTTCTCAGGTCGTAATTCCATGGCCACCTTGGTGTGCGTTCGCGCAGCGGAATGTTGTTGAATTTAAAGATTTTAATTATGCAGATATTTAGTGTATGACGTCGTATAATTGTGTATGGTAAAAAAAAATTGTGCACGCAGCCATTGTGCAGAAATTCACCAAACTCTGATTCCGCTGGGCGAACGTTGTCCGGCGGAACTTTTTTTGATCCATTGAATTTAGAAGAAAAGAGATGTGTCCAAAAATTTGTGTGTAATTGTGGATGTATGAATAAAATTAGTGCATGCATAAACTTCGGAGAAATTCAAGTTTCCGCTACGCGAACGTTTGGCCATTAGCTAGTTTTCATACAAAGCGCTTACATAGAGAGCTGTAGATTTTTACATACGTTGTTTTGAATTTGTTTATATTTGTTTAAAAACAGATTTAGAAAAAATCGTAAGGCTTAAAAGATAAAAATATAAACGTAAAATACGCTTATTAGGTCTTAGTTCTTAAAGTATGCACTTTGGGGTCTAGATTTTCACGTTTATACAAACCTTGTAAGTGTCTGCAACACGTTGCCAAGTATCAATGATGTTCCGTTAGTAATTAAAGAGTTATAGGACAATTTACCACGAATAGATCACTGTTTACAAAGCAGTCAAATATCATGACGTTCTAAAGGAATTGCATGGT
The DNA here is from genome assembly GCA_030578115.1 of Leucoptera coffeella. NCBI lineage: Eukaryota > Metazoa > Arthropoda > Insecta > Lepidoptera > Lyonetiidae > Leucoptera > Leucoptera coffeella. Next base: position 100,120 of record JAMBLF010000736.1, read on the forward strand.
AAAATGTATGCCAATAATTAGTGTATTCATTCAACTATTCACATGCAAAATTTCATGTCATTAAATTCAGTAATTAAAGAAAAACAATTATAATACTGACGAAGCATCAAAAACCTACATAACCCGACCAAGTTCGGATAGCTACAAAAAAGCGGCCGTGCAATATATTTAGGTAACATCCCAAAATTTACAGTATAATACCGGTATTGAATTGGTACAGGTGATAACACAATTGTTGTTTCGATATAATTTATAGGTCATTTATTTTTGTACACCTACTTTTTTAAATGTATTTGACTATGACAGAAAGTAGGTACCGTTTACGTAGGTACTTTATTTAAGTATGCGCTTGAGACTTAAGATATAATCTAAATACAGTGTAAACTCTTTATAACATTATTCTCTATAACGATAAACTCTCTATAACATAGAAAAGACCACAATTTGGTTGGTTTACCTTAAAACCCATACATTGATACACTCTTTATAGCGCAGCCGCCATTCTCTATTACGAAGAAATGTGTTCATATAGAGAATAATGTTATAAAGAGTTTACACTGTATTTAGATTATATCTCAAGTCACAAGCGCATACTTAAATAAAGTACCTACGTAAACGGTACCTACTTTCTGTCATAGTCAAATACATTTAAAAAAGTAGGTGTACAAAAATAAATGACCTATAAATTATATCGAAACAACAATTGTGTTATCACCTGTACCAATTCAATACCGGTATTATACTGTAAATTTTGGGATGTTACCTAAATATATTGCACGGCCGCTTTTTTGTAGCTATCCGAACTTGGTCGGGTTATGTAGGTTTTTGATGCTTCGTCAGTATTATAATTGTTTTTCTTTAATTACTGAATTTAATGACATGAAATTTTGCATGTGAATAGTTGAATGAATACACTAATTATTGGCATACATTTTACCATGCAATTCCTTTAGAACGTCATGATATTTGACTGCTTTGTAAACAGTGATCTATTCGTGGTAAATTGTCCTATAACTCTTTAATTACTAACGGAACATCATTGATACTTGGCAACGTGTTGCAGACACTTACAAGGTTTGTATAAACGTGAAAATCTAGACCCCAAAGTGCATACTTTAAGAACTAAGACCTAATAAGCGTATTTTACGTTTATATTTTTATCTTTTAAGCCTTACGATTTTTTCTAAATCTGTTTTTAAACAAATATAAACAAATTCAAAACAACGTATGTAAAAATCTACAGCTCTCTATGTAAGCGCTTTGTATGAAAACTAGCTAATGGCCAAACGTTCGCGTAGCGGAAACTTGAATTTCTCCGAAGTTTATGCATGCACTAATTTTATTCATACATACACAATTACACACAAATTTTTGGACACATCTCTTTTCTTCTAAAGTCAATGGATCAAAAAAAGTTCCGCCGGACAACGTTCGCCCAGCGGAATCAGAGTTTGGTGAATTTCTGCACAATGGCTGCGTGCACAATTTTTTTTTTACCATACACAATTATACGACGTCATACACTAAATATCTGCATAATTAAAATCTTTAAATTCAACAACATTCCGAAGAACGAAGAACTAGAACGCACGTGTTGATTCAGTACTCAATGTGACAGGAGGTAAGCCATGTCGCCAATTACAAGTACTAACTATTACCTGTTCAGGGAACAGGCAGGTCTCACGATGTTCCTCACCTCACCGTAGTTATTCGACGCATTTCGTGCATGTGTATTTATTACGAAATTGTGCATAGAAACATTTCCATTAGTATATGTTCAAGCGGGATTTGAACCCTGTACCCATTGATACAGAGTCAAGCCCCAAACTGTAGTACGTCTAATTTAATGATTTATTATTTTTAATGACGTACATAAATAAAACAGCAAGTAGTTATAACTCATTTTATTTAAATTACAATGACAACTTAATTAACAATGGACGGAACAACATAATATATGTATAGTTTGTGTAAGTACAGTAACGTAATTATCATTCGATTCAAGACATGGTTTAATATTATACATCTAAATATATTGAGTTACATACAGTTTGAAACATAGTTGTTGAGTCTTTATTCATAATTATTCGAGGACCAAGAATTTTACCTGTCACTCATATTCAATACATTAAGAATACTTATTGGTTTTATTTACGCAAAAAATCGTTTATAACTCGAGACAACACCTTATATGTAATAAAATATTAAGACATAATACTTGTTCATTAATTGTGACATAAGAAAACTTTATTGCATTAATTCTAATGTATGCATTTATTAAGTACGTTCTTACATTCGTAAATTAAATTATAAATATCCTATAATAAATGAAGTAATAATGTAAAATTTGTGTAAATTTTAATAAAACATTACTATTAACTGTTACATAAATAATTTCTTCAAATATCAGAATTATTGGTAATTTCTACAGAATACTTTTGCCGTATATACCATTAGTTAGTTCATCAAATTTGAACGGCTTTCAGTGGCCAAAGATACAATGATGGTCATTCAAGCCTTTGACTACGCTAAAAGGGTTCAAAGTCATTAGTTTTGTTATATTTTAATGGCAAAATAGTTAAAATAGGTAAATGAAACTAAAACAAATAAGTTACAGAATTAATATTGGATATGATAAGATATTTACACTTAAATCTAAAAAAACGGCATTGTGATGCATTTGTAGAATAATTGGTAGATACGTTTTAAATAATGGCAGTATATAATTTTCTTAATCAGTTACATATAATGATCATATAATTTCTACAGGTTATTCCTAATCTCGCTGACTTTACCAGGGATTTCAGTAATAACTATCTTGTAACTTATACAGTATTTTAACTAAAACTTTTCAAGTAAAAAACCGTAGTAATGGGAAACACCCTTCTATAAAGAAGCGGGCATGATGTGTCTATGTATAGAAAAACCTTGATAAACACATTTAAAATCTTTCAAAAATAACTTATATCAAATCTTAAATTTACGGGTAGTATATAATATTGCTCAAACTACCCGACTTTCAGTAACATTAAATTACATACACAGATTAAAACCAACTTTCTACCGTTCACGTAAGACTCATTATTGAGCGTATTCTAAAGGCTTCTAAGACCTCATGATACTATTGTAAGTTTGATCAATAGGAGCTAAGCATACCATACAAATCATGACGATCACGAATAATCCTATTAAAGGCGTGTATACACTGAGGAGAAGTCTTCGGAAACTCGAGTACTGGAACATAAATAGTGTAGGTTAGACATTTATTGGGACAAAACAGAATAGGACGAACAGTTTCACGACCATTTCACCCTCACAGAGTAGTCTGATGTCTAAGTGTTCATCGCCGCAATTGAGGTGGTTGAACTTCTAAGGCTAACTCGAACCCACGTGTTGACCAGATAGTCAGCACTAAATTGACATGTGGTGAGCCTTGTCGCCATTAACAAGTACCTACTGCGTCAAGGAATGTAATGGAATAGGTATCCTTACGATGTGTTGCCATCGCCCAATAAATCTATGTTTCAATTAATCAACATATACTAGTCTACTACTGGACGTAGGCCTCCCCAAGGGTACCCCAAACAACATTCGTGGCCCTCATCCAGCCACTACCAGCGACCTTCTTGAGGTCTTTCTTTTACATGATGCGACATAAAAAATATATTTTTTTATCATCATCATACCCAACATAGGCCTCCCCCAAATGACGCCACTTCTGCCTGTCAGTGGCCGTTCGCATCCATTCGATGCCGGCCAACCTGCGCAGGTCGTCTTCCCAGCTTGCCGGGATCTTGTCATTTGGGGGAGGCCTATGTCCAACAGTGGATTCAGACAGGCTGATGATGATACCCAACAACTCAATCAATACCCTCTTTAAACCCACTATCCTGTTCATCCCTTAAGACTCACAACCCCCCACTTACCGGTGCATCTATGCTCCTGTCTACCTGCGTGGTTTGTCTGGACATCATGTCTTTAAGAGGGAATGCGTTCACTCGACCCTTGCTGATGCGGCCGTCCGATACGCATACTGTTAACTGGAATAAACAGATTAATAATAAAAAGCTTTATTCACAAAAAACACATTAACATACACAGACAGGAATAAAAAAAAAAAGTGAAAAGGAGTTAATACAAGTAAGTTATTAAATCCTACATGTGCATGTCATTACCCAGTGAAATGGTCCCAGCTCAGCATATATACAATGATTGAAGTACAATCACTGCGCTGATCTTATGCTAGAACCATGAGGATTAATTATAATTAATGTGGTTTGTTTATAATTATAGACAAACGCGTTCCCGACCATTGACATTTGCGGGGTAGAGAGGTTTAGGTTGTCCATCTTCGCAATTGCGAAGGTAGTAATTCTATGGCCACCTCGAACCCACGTGTTGACCAGATATATGCGCCTGTGCTATAGTTCAAGTATTTATTGTTGTGTGTGTAGGTGTATGAGTGTCAATGAAGGGAAATTGGTTTGACTGGATCGGTACAGATTGGGTTCCGTACTACTCCGCGTGATGTATATGTATTAATGAATGTCAAATAGTCGATAATTTGGAAATGGATGATGTTAAAAGTCGATTATGTTTGTGATAAAAACAATGTAAGAGAGGGGGGGATGGGTTATATTATTTCTTCTTTTTGAAGAAGTGAAAAATATGAAATCGATATTATTTTAACAATGAAGATGATAGGTTCAGTATGACGGGAATCCAACACAAATCTTCCGAAATGAGTTTTTAATATCTTGAATTTAGATTCACAACACTAAACCACCACTTTAATTAACATAACCTGCCATTATTATTATTATGCTATTCAATAACATTTTAACATGAAACTATAAATTAAGACGACAAAAAACACATTTCGCGCCATTGCAAAAATGACACTCAGTCGTCTATGGTGCGTCAACAAAGTCAGCAGCTCAGTGAAAGTTGAATATAGAAATAATTATTTTCGGCTCAATATTTAGTCAATTGTGATGCCAAATTGGCTAAATATGTTTGCTTTGGGATTATATTTGGATCCTCAACTGGAACGAACCGAAGAACAAGGAAGAGAAGAATCGGAGCTTCGATTTCGTTTTTCTTCGGTTGTAGCGGCTGGCAGCGTTGGTGTAACCATGGCGATGGAATAACAAGAAGTTCATACGCCGTGGCATCAGTGTTTGTACTTCAGCCGACATAACCTTAGTGGTGAATGGCTTAATAAAGGATAAAAAAAATGACACTAGTTTATACTTACAGACAAGACTAGGTGCATGATGACGTGGAACACCACGTAGGCTGCCATGATGTAGATGCTCCACCCTGGCATCTCTGGCTTCTGCAGGTAGATCGCCAGGAATATGGTGGCGACTGGAACAGAAAGGCAGGTTATTAGAAGTCGATAAAGTATAACGTGCTTATGAGCGATGAATCTATAATATATATTATATTATAAAAGTCACTATATTTCCTTTAAAGTTGTCCTTTCTGTTAATCTGATTCATTTTTGCGTGGGTTTTACTGGCAATTATAAGGAGTTATGAGATGTTTGACAGATTGCTAGTCCATCGCCAAATAGATCTTTCAGTCGCTTTTATATTATGCCAGGAAGGAAGGCAAGCTATTAATAATTATATGAGCATACACAACACGTCTTTTAATAAACGTTTGACTTATAAGTTTGTATTTATTTATTTTCAATGTGTAATATATTTGGCTGCCATATGTCTCATTGGGCCGACCGCTACGTAACCTCCCTTCCAATTTACTCCTAATAAATAATATAATATATAACAGGTGTAAGTTTTTAACTATCTTCCAATAATAATGGTCCATGTAAATTTACATCACAATATTCAAGCTAAAAATCGACCTATGAGGTATTATCATGTCTCCCATGTTCTGTCTACCCCGAAAGGGATTAAGAACATATAGGTTTATATACTTACTTCCAAGAATATGGGCGGCGTTTCCACCCAGCCAGTGTCCCCAGTTGAACAAGGGTCGGTGTTTGGTACCCGGGTGAGGCCTCAAGTAGGCACCTGAAACATAACAAACATACATTTGGTTATTATTATTTTTTAGTATTTAATGAATAAATTTATTATATACAATAAAACAAGAAATTAAAGCTATAAACCTAAAGTAGAAATAAAATTTTTATTACCTAGAAAATATCTTTATAATCATCGCTGTCAGAGGGTGGTAGGGTTCCCAAGACACTGATAGCATTCCCTCTCTGAATAGCTATGCTAATTCTCTGAGAGAAAAATGCTCCAGCCCTGGGATGCCCAAACTTTTCAATTAAACGGGACGATATTTCCTTTATTTACATATATTCACACCTATTTGCCTAATGTAGACAGAGACGTTTGATTGCCATCTTGAAGAGCCCAGACAAATTTGTCTTCACTCACACCGTTAACCTTCTCATACATGCTCTTCTGTTCTTCACGCTATGTGTAGCTAGGCTTAAATACATTACATACTACATTTATGCGGAATACATGCATGGAAAAGTTCCCTACGATATTTTATTTCTTTAGGTTACGTCCACTCCGAAAGAGTTTCAAGACGTGAATGTATACGTATGTATGTAAAAAAAATATATAAGGGAGACGTTAGAAGTGTGTATGAGTGTCAATGAAGCGAAAGTGTTCTGTCAGGATCGGAACAAATGGGGATTATGCCTACCCCTCTACAGGGAATAAAATGTACGTGTGTATGTACATTTATAACTCACCAATTGGTTGCAAGAAGCACAGTATGACAGTGACAAGCCCCGTGATAGCGTGAGGGTTGTCCCCTGTGGTCTGCCAACCCCCTGCCTCGACCAGGATGATGATGAACGCTGCCACCGTCAGGAGCCAGGTCAGCACCATCAGGATTCTGTGGTACTGGTGAAGATAGTGATAGTCAGTGGTCACAGTTCGATTCCCGAAAGAGTTAAAAGTGAAGGGTTTTGTTTAAGATTTTCAAGTTGCTTGTTGATTAATAATCTATTACATAGTATACAACAAAGTCACTTACTCTGTCCCTTTGTAAGCTTAAATCTTTGAAACTACGCAACGGATTTTGATGCGGTTTTTTTAATAGATAGAGTGATTCAAGAGGAAGGTTTATTATCATGTATAATAACATCCATTAAATAGTGGAGTAGGCTATATATTTTTAACTCGTGTGAAGCCGCAGCGGGTCGCTAGTATTTATATAAACTATCTAAAACGAGTACGAAACACATTTCATAAAATGATTCTTAAAATGTTTTTCAATGACAGATCAATATATAATAATATTATATATGTATATGTAATGAATGTATGCTGTGAAAATATCGTAAGAAAACCTGTCTATTACTTGAACATACATATATCACGCCTGATTCCCTGTAGAGGGGTAGTCAGAGATCACGGATCCCTATTACTCGAAATAGGTAATAAACAATATGCATCGAGGATGGTGGCATTGCACACCATTTGTCAGATTGGAAATCAGGATAACAGTGGGTTACGAGTGGCCAAATACTAATAATAATTTGATGTTGGACTCTCAACCTCTGTCTAATTTGAAAGAGTAAGCGGTTGTCAATACAGAAAAAACAAAAACAAACGCATTCACGACCATTAACCCTTGCGGGGTAGTCAGAGGTTCAGGTGTACATCTCCGCAATTGCGAAGGTAGTCATTCTATGGACACCTCGAACCCACGTGTTAACCAGATAGTCAGTACTCAATGTGCCAGGTGGCAAGCAATGTCGCCATTTACAAGCACTAACTATTACCTGTTCTGGGAACAGGTAGGTTTCCTCACGATGTTTTCCCTCACCGTAGTATTCGACGCATTTCTCTCAAATGTTCATTAAACTTTATTTCCATTGGTACATGCTCAAGAGGGATTTGGACACTGTACCCCCGATACAGAGTCAAGTCCCAAACAACTGACCTACGTCGAATTACTGAGCTACGTCGAATTGTTGTGAATACATATGTATGTATCTTGAATACTCACAGCGAACCAAATATCCTTGCCTCCTAGCTGCTTACCAACCCAAGTCTGTCTGAAGTACCTGTAAATGCACCAAGAACATGTATGAGAAGGTTAATGGGTGTGAGTGAAGCATGGAGTAATTAATAAAAGGAGTGCGCCTTACGCAATATTTGTATGGAAACTAGCGTGGCATTATGCGGGGTGAAACGAGGTACGCGGGATGGAGGGGAGATGTTACAACCAATTAAAACATGGCGTCGGCCAATCAAATCAGGTATCTTCCTTCTATTACATATTTTTAGACTCCGCACCAATTAAAACACGCCATTTGAACTCCGCACCGCGTATCAGGGACCGCTCCTTTCGCTGGGTCCTCTTTATATTTGGTTCGTGGAGTGAAGCAAGAGAGATTTGCATAGAGTAATTAATAAGAGGAGTGGGCCTTACGCAATATTTGTGGAAACTAGCGTGGCATTACGCGCGGTGAAACGAGGTACGCGGGATGGAGGGGAGATATCACAACCAAATAAAACACGGCATTTTGTGAGACAAAACATCCGATCCGAAAGGGATTTGAGGACGTGAATGTGTACGTGTCAATTATTGGATTGACACTTCGCTTCGACTAATTTATCAAACTATATATATTATCTTTATTTGTTCTCTCTTAACTACTATCGTTAGTGAGAGAACTGGTGCCTAAACTAAGACAATTAAGTCCTGTGTCTTAGGACACCAGCTCTCCCTTCCTGTTTTGCTTATAACTACAAATACAGGGAACGTTTACAAACATGAAACAGTACTTAAATTCTTAATTTTAATTTGTTTAGCGATACACTTACAAAGATACATCAGTATGCATAGGAATAGGTTCATAAATATGTACATACAGAAATATAAATAAACAAACATAGTTGCATGTACATACACATTAATACCAGCATACGTTCATACATACACGGGTATATTCAACACATACATACACGGATCATTCAAAGCATATATATACATACATACACATTTTATTAATTATGTGAGACCAGGTCAAATCACGATAAATTTATAAAGATATGTGATTACCTTTATTTTGCCCGACGTTTCGACCCAGTTGCATAGGCCGTGGTCGCGGGAAGACTAGCTAGCAAGCTAGAGTAGCGGGAAGTCCGTTTCAGCTAAAATGTCTGTCTACCCTCACAATTGGAATATTTGTTAATTCATAGCACAATACACTATCCGAAGACACATCCGCAGTTACGCCACGCGAATATAATCCCATGATTACCGGTTCCCATACATACACACATAGCAAACATACATACATACAGAGTACAGCGATACATATGCCAATCTTACCTAGCCAGCACGATCCCGACAGCGGCAGTGCCCATCCAGGCAACGATCATGAAGCTTCCATGTAACTTGAGCAGTAGCTTTGAGGCCCCGGCCGCTGTGCCGACACTCGACAGAACTAGGGGCTGCTGGCTCGACTCGTAGACGAGGTTGTGGAAACCTACACGGTTCGCGTCTGGAAGAACGGTAGGTGGTTAGGTACAAAAGGGTTTTATACATACATCTTATCTACATCTACATATACATACATATATCTTAACCAATAACTCAGAACATATGTATATTATGTATATTATACATATGTTCTGAGTTATTGGTTAAAGAGGTCATAATTAGGTGTAGCTTAGTTGTTTGGGGCTTTACTCTGTATCAGTGGGTACAGGGTTGAAATCCCGCTTGAGCATGTGCCAATGGAAATGAACTTTATTGAATTTCTATGTACATTTTCGTAATAATAGTACATTTGCAAAATGCATCGTAGTCAAAGATTCGTGTTCCCTTGGAAGGTTAGTGACGGTATACTTATCTATTCTTCGATATTTTACCGTAATATTCGACGCATTTCGTAAATGTATTTTAATTACGAAAACGTACATAGAAATTCATTAAACTTCATTTCCATTCCATGCTCAAGCGGGATTTGAACCCTGTACCCAAAAGCAAAGTCCCAAACAACTGAGTCACGTATATATGTACTACGTACACCTTTATTATTAATAATTAATATTTACCTTTCATACTATCACCAGCCACTATCATAAGGTAGAAGCGATCGTTCTCCAGATCGAAATTCTGGCCCTTGACACTGCTCATGGTGTCCCTGGTGAACTTGCAATAGAGCTTCCCATCCACTGACGAGGTCTCCTGAGCCTGGACTATGGATTGCGGAGAGTCCTGGCAAGGAAGATAGATCATTAAATCTTGCTATGAAGTTAGGCGTTTTAAAGTATGGAAGAAAGATCGTGAAATCTTGCTATGAAGGTGTGTGTCTTTGAAGATTTTTGTAGTTATCTTAAGGCTATATTGGTTGTGCTGCTTACTACTATAGTACAGAGGGCTTAGTCCAGTAATGCGTTTTAGTACAAACGCAGGTAAATATCAGTTCAGTAATAGGGCGAAGTTGGTAGTTTTAGAAAAAGCAAAAGTTAGCTAATAGGTCAAATTTCACCATTGAAATTGTCAAAAATGACAGATTTCGCTTAAAAATTTAATCTACTAGCAACTTCACTCTATTACTGTCTGATACTGATCTGATACTGTTATTTTGCAAAAAGCATTAACGGACTAAGGCTAGGAGATATTACATATAACGTGCAAGTCTAAAACGTATGTAAAAGTAATTCAATGCCCTATGCTAGCTGGAACGTAAAAAGAATGTTACTAGCTGCTATTCTTCCCGGCATGTCGTAAGAGGCGATCAAGTGACTAAGCCTGAATAGAATCTATTAGGCCATGAGCTAGCAACCTGTCACCAAAATTCTTACTCAATGCAATCACAATCCCGATAGAAATGCTAAAAGTAACCAAGAAGATAATAAATCTCCGAAGTTCGTTCTTAAAAGGATTGATGGACATAAATGTATACATACTTTATAATTCTTTTTTTGACTATTTATGACGACCTCCGTGGCGCGATCGGTTAGACACCTGAACGCTAATCGTGAGGTCCCGGGTTCGATTCCCGGTGGAGGCAGAGTTATAAACTACGCTTTTCTACTGCTTTTCAGTCTGATCGTTGATTATATATGCTATATATGTATTTATCTATATAAAATACGTAAACATTTCTTAAATATACCCTAGTACCCTTAACGCAAGTCTTAAATGTATTTACCAAGGGGTTAATTCAATTGGTGTAATAATGTCCAAATATTATTATTAATTCTTAATCAATCCATACACCTCTTCATACACACTCGCCCACTATACTTACCGTCCGACTCACGTACGGCTCAGCCTTGGGGTATGTCCAGGATGTATACAAGCGAACGCGTCCCCCATCCTCTTTTACGCATTCCATTGCACTGTCATCCCCCATCGCCTTATCCTGACTTAAGCCTGCTGCTACGTACTTCGCGTCGCTTGAGCCTGTAAGAGGTGAAACGGGGTTAAGGGTGTATTTATGGGTAAATAGTATATGTATGGTTGGTTATATATCTTTGACCTATATAAAGTTACAAGCAATATTTTTCAGAAGTTTTCATTACATGAAACATAGATGGCACTGTAATTATGATTAGATTTTTATATTATATTCTTAGCTCCTGTTAGTAGCAGGGTGATGTTATATAGCCTAAAGCCTTCCTCAATAAATGGTCTATTTAACACTAAAATAATTTTTGAATTCGAACCAGTATTTCCTGAGATTAGCGCGTTCAAACAAAGAAACAAACTCTTCAGCTTTACAATATTTATATTATATAAAGTTATAAGACATACATACGCTTCACGACTTATATATGCACATTCCCTTTTTTATTGTGGCTGTAGTCAGAAGCTTGAGTGCCCGTCTCCGAAATTTTGAAGCCATGTTAGGTATGAGCCACTCAAAGCCCGCGTTGCACTAGATAGACAGCACCCAACGTGATAGGTAGTGTATTGCCGTATATAGGCACTGGCTATTACCTACCTCGAAGGCAGTTTTCCTCACGATGTTTATCCTTACCATTGTAAATTATGTAATTATGTAAAAAACATTTATAAAGTTCCAGAACCGGGGTTCGTACCTAGGACTTCTCTCATAGGACTTTTCTCTAAGGTCTTACCCACTTGGCTACAGCCGCTATATCTCTTTAAGGTCATTCTTTAATAACCTAACTATACAGACGTAATGAAATAAGAAATATGCTGAGTCTGGGCCCTTTCACAGTGGCAATAGTATACACAATATCTTTTTGTTTTAAATGTTTTCATTATTATTTTTGATCTGTTTAGTTTTTGCTTTTTTATTTAATTGCTTAAAAATTTGTGTAGTTATTATGTGTTTGTATTGTGTATTGTATTGTCCCTGTAAATAATTCGACGACCTCCGTAGCGCGATCAGCTAGACACCTGAACGCTAATCGTGGGGTCCCGGGTTCGATTCCCGGTGGAGGCAGAGTTAAGAACTACGCTTTTCTACTGCTTTCCAGTCTGGTTGTTGATAATGTATGCTGTATATGTATTTATCTATATATAATATGTATACATTTCTTAAATATACGTTGACTAGTACCCTTAACACAAGTCTTTAATGTACTTACCGAGCGACTAGTTTAATTGGTGTTATAATGTCCAAATATTATTATAGTCATTAAATAAATGGTTTTCAATTTCAAATACACATAATCACCTCACTTGAAACTCCTTACCTTGCAGTTCAAACGTAAAAGTGTCCCCAGTAACCAACACAGAAACCACGGCTTTGCAATTTCCGTTCTCTACGCAGTTTTGTGGGGATCCAAAACAAAGCTTGGTTTCTGCGCATCCCTGGTAGATGGGGTCTAAGGTTCTAGAGGCTTGTTTGGGCTGAAATGGTCATATAATATTATGATTAATTGTTTAATAAATATAAGGCGTAGCTCAGTTGTTTGGGCCTTGACTCTGTATGAGTATCAGGGTTCAATGGAAATGAAGTTTCATGAATTTCAGTATACTTTCGTAATACAAATACATTTACGAAATGTATCGAATACTACGGTGAAAGAAAACATCGTGAGGAAAGCTACCTGTTCCCCGAACAGTGAACAGTTAGTGCTTGTAAATAGGGACATGGCTTACCACTTTTGAGTACTGACTATCTGGTCAACACGTGGGTTCGAGGTGGCCATAGAATTACTACCTTCGCAATTGCGTATTGATGCTCATACATTTTTTAGACGATTTCATTATTCATGATTAATAACTAACGGGACTAGGCGTATGTTTTTATATAATAAAGTCTGTCCAAAAATTGACAGTGCCCGTGACCATAGCTGCTGCAACGTGGCCGAAACGTCGAGTTAATAAAGGTAACTTTATTATATAAAAACATACGCGATAAGTCCCGTTAGTTATTAATCATGAGTATAAATCGCGAATCTCTTAAAACTATGATTTGATTGTTATTTGGCCAGGATCTTAGATACACCAACATACCTTAGACTCCATAATGACAGGTGGTAGAGGTTCACTCTTCACAGATGATGGGGTGGTGGTGATGGTGATATTGGCGTCCTGGGGCACCACTTCCACTATGGGGGAGACCACGTTCTTCCAAAACATGGCGTAGCTTTGAGCTACTGTGGCACTGGAAGGATGGAATGAAAACTGTTACAGTATTTAAATACATACATACACATCATTCGTCTATGGTTCGTCAACAAAGTCAGCAGCTCAGTGAAAGTTGAAAATACAATTAATTATTTTCGGCTGAATATTTATTCAATTGTGATGCCAAACTGGCTAAATATATTCGCTTTGGGATAAGATTTCGATCCTCAACTGGAACGAACCGAAGAACAAGGAAGAGAAGAATCGGAGCTTCGATTTCGTTTTTCGTCGGTTGTAGCGGCTGGCGGCGTTGGTGTAACCATGGCGATGGAATAACAAGAAGTGCAAATGCCTTGGCATCAGTGTTTGTACTTCAGCCGACATAACCTTAGTGGTGAATGGCTAAATAAAGAATTAAAAAAAAAATACATACGTACACATCACGATCCGTGTCAAGTTATCTGCCAATATAACTATTGCATATAGGTGCTATTGCACATAGATCATACGTATATTTAGTATTTCAGAAACAGGTATCCATTAAGTATACAAGAAATATTTTACATATTATATTTCTGTCTGTTTAACAAACAAAATAAAACAATATAGATAAAATAATATAGATTTGTAATTCATATGTGTTGATCACTATGTTACCGTCAGAAATACATAGTGCTAGAAGAACAAGTCATTATGATGCCAATATAGTATATTTCTTCATACATTTCAATTATAATGCATTGTAAATGTGCTTTTGATAATAATAAGCCGATATCCAATTGATTTCTAATACAATACGTTGATTTACCAGATCCGGACAAAAAATATTTAATTTGGTCGGGTTATATTGGCAGATAACTTTTTTAGATAACTTCAGACCGGTCACATCACGCCTGATTCCCTGTAGAGGGGTACGCAAAGTTCCCCATTTATCCCGATCCTGACAGACCACTTTCGCTTCATTGACACTCATAATTCTCACACACACTCTTCAGTCATATATACTTCTAACGTCACCCTTTTACCGATTAATTGTCCGCGTTTGTCTTCTATACGTCTTGGTACTCACCGAAAGCCGACCCCACCCAGAAAGTCCTTAGGAGCTCTCCAGCCGAAGGAGAGTCCAGTCTTGTCGTCAGGGTCACTGTGGGTGACTGTGTCATTCTGGCCCCGGCAGCTGATGATTTGGGTGGAGCCAGGGTTGGATACTGACACAAACTGGCCTATTATTGTGTCTGGTTTCTAGAAATATAAAAATAAGGTTGCGGAGATGGGTAGTTGAATTTGGGATTACTCCGCAAGGGTTGATGTTCATGAGAGAGTTGTTTTTGTCTAATATTGTAAGACATAATTACACCAATTGAAATAATTATTAATAAATAAGCGTTGGTCAAGTAAGTGGTAGATACTTAACGACCAGAGTAGAAACCAGAAAAGTTACTCTGTTTCAATTGGGAATCGAACCCAGGACCACACGTTAACGTTCAGGTCGTTAACTGTACGCGCCTGTCATACATGAATCGTTATTATGTACCAAAAAAAATTTGATAAGGAATTTCGGACCATTAATTACAATTTCCCGAAATATGTAACAGTCAGTAATTTTATACGGCGTCATGGTCTATTATATGAAACGTTAGATATAATCAGTTAAAAAGTGGGTTTTAAAAGAACAAAAACCATCACAATGCGCAGTTAATGGTGGACACTCAGCCTATGATAAAAGGGTGTAAGTCAATAGTCACCTGCACACTCCTGGCCTGCAGAATAAACCCTCCCAGGGTAGCTGGCGCGCCTCCTGGACTATCGATCCTCACCATGAGGACGTCATCCTGGCGAACCTGTGATGCTGCAGTGGATATGACGTAAGGAGGTATCGACGTTTGAGGCTGTATGGTCGAGTGGAGAGGCGTTTGATCAAGGCAGGCCTGGAATTAAAAAAAGGTAGTAAATACTAGTAATAATATTTGGACTATTACACCAATTGAACTAGCCCCTCGGTAAGTTCATTTAAGACTTGTGTTAAGGGTACTAGTCAACGTATATTTATGAAATATATACTTATTTTACATAGATAAACACATATATAATAGCATAATCAAACTAGACTGGAAAACAGAAGAAAATCGTAGTTCTTAACTCTGCCTCCACCGGGAATCGAACCCGGGACCTCACTATTATCGTTCAGGTGCTTAACCAATCGCGCCACGGAGGTCGTCATATTATTATTCATATTGGTCATATTTATTAACATTGGTGACTAGCCCATCGCCCAATAGATTTCATTGAATCCTAGTCTCTTTTAGGCTTTATACGACATACCTGGAAAATTGGAAGCTAGCTAAAGCTAAGCTAGCTTTCGAAAACATGGGAACCGGTAATCATGGGACTATATTCGCGTGGCGTAACTGCGGATGTGTCTTCGGATAGTGTGTCGAGCTATGAATTAACAAAAATTCCAAGAGTGAGGGTAGACAGACATTAGCTGAGACGCTAGTCTTCCCGCGACCTCGGCCTATGCAACTGGGTCAAACGTCGGGCAAAATCAGATATCTTTATTAATTTATCGTGATATGACCCGGTCTCACATAGTAAATAAAATTAGCAGCTAGTTTGTATTCTTTAGTCCCAGACTAAAACTAAAAATATATGTCTTTATACTTGTAACTATGTATGTTCATACCAAAATTGATTCAGGTCGTGATTCCAATTTGTAATAACAACTCTTTCAAAATTTTCAGTCTTAATGTTAATAATTCAAATGTATGTTTAAGTGCATTTATAAATACACATCACTTCCGATTTCCTAAAAGGGGTAGGCAGAGACCACGGATCCCTATCTGACCCGATCCTGACCAACCACTCTTAAATTGGCATACATACACCTCCTCATACACACTCGGCAGTTATAGGTTAGAACGTTTAAGTATCTCGTTATATATGTATGTAATAATAATAATAATATTTTGGACATTATTACACCAATTGAACTAGCCCCTTCGTAAGTACATTTAAGACTTGTGTTAAGGGTGTCAACGTATATTTAAGAAATGTATACATATTATACATAGATAAATACATATATCATCATCATCACATCATGAAATACATATATAGCATGTATAATCAACGACCAGACTGAAAAGCAGTAGAAAAGCGTAGTTCTTAACTCTGCCTCCACCGGGAATCGAACCCGGGACCTCACGATTAGCATTCAGGTGTCTTACCGATCGCGCCACGGAGGTCGTCAAATGTATATGTATGTATATACTATATATACATACATATACATCTTATATGTACGTGTATTGTTATTGTATCAAAGTGTGTATAAATAGTGTTATGTTAAAATGTGTATGTATAGCAGTGAATAAATGTTTTTCTTTCTTTCTTTCTATATATGTATGTTGAATTCTGCTTACCCCAGGGGGAGCTCCAGAACCGTGCTGTTCTGTGAGTGTCGCAAAGACTAGAAGGAATCCAGTCACCAAACGCAAGTCTAGCTTTTTCCTAGGCAGCATTTTGATAACCTGAAAACGAAATTATAGTAAATAAAATATACAAATCAATCAGCCTATGTCAGTCCACTGCTGGACGTAGGCCTCCCCAAGGTTACGCCACAAAACACGATCACTCGTACCCCTAATGGAAAAAGCCAAAAATATACATATAAAACTAAAAATATACCTAAAATGTCTTCGCTAACGGTGAGAGAAAACATCGTGAGGAAACCTGCCTTTTCCTCGGGATAGGTAAATAGCCAGTGACTGTTTACGGTGATACGGTTCACAGCCTATCTCGTTAGATACTGACTATCTAGGGAAACGCGGGCTTTGAGTGGCTCATACCTAACAAGCCTACGGAATTTAGGAGAGCACTCATATCTCTGACTATCCCGCTTTATCGTTTCCTTGCGATGTTTTCTCTCACTGCAGTTAGTGCTTTTCCGAAAGTTTTGTTTTACTATGAGATTCATAATATTTCATTGTATTGTTTGGTACATGCTTAAACGGGATTAACACATTGACTGCGGCAAAAAAATGCTGCTTCACCATCTCAGTGCGATGCAAGGCATATCGACACGATACCATAAGTTTCTACTGGTGCGTTCATGGGTCATTAAACCTTGTAACACACGCTTTGATTAAAACTCTTATAACTCAGTCAAAACGCTTTAAAATCGTCATAATTTGGCGGTAAAATATTGTCAAAGAATCGTTTGTCTCAATACAGACGTCGCCTCTAGCTCCAGTGAAAACTCTAAGAGAAAATAAGAAAAACAAATGCAAGGTTTAAAGACCCATAACCGCATCGATTTAGCAACAAAAAATTGAATATTTTAGTGATGGGAAATGATAAGAAACACAGAATATCGATAAATTTATTTGGTTTTAAAATTAAGTTTTACATAAGGCTATACTTAAAAAAATTATATCAATTTGTTATGATAAACTTTTTGGGTTGTACTCAAAAAGTAGAGATCACTCTTAAAACAATGAAAAATAATACTAAAATGTGAGTAAAAAATATGAAAGAATGAAAATAAAAATATTTAAATTACTTTTTTTTATATTTTTGTTATAAAAATTGTGTTTTACTTAGGTAAAGCTTACATAAATACCTACTTAAAATAAAAATCTGTCTACTATGACGGATTTTTTGGATTGCACTCAAAAAGTAGATTGCACTTAAAACAATGAAAAACAACAATAAAATGTAAGTAAATAATATGAAAACAAAAATTTCGAAAAAATGTTAGCAAATGAAGTGTTTACATATGCTTAAGGTAAAAACATTTCGTGCAGTAACCTTTCTTGCATTCTACGCAATAGGATTTTAAATATCACGAAAATAAAATGAAATTGGATCATTTTGAATTGACATTTCTAGCATTTTTCGGCAACGATTCGATTCGAACGTTCTTTCGATGCATTTTTAGGAATCTTTCCTCTCGCGAAAATAATGACAACTTTCTTTCAGGAATGTCAACACATCACTAATCAATTGACACCTATCAATCAGTGCGATACAAGGCACTTCGACGTTATATTTGAAATAAGGCCTTTAGACCTTGTTGCCGCACAGGAATAGAGAAAAATCTTTTCAGTGCGGTACAAGGTCCAAAGGCCTTATATAGTTTTAACCAATCAATTAAGTAGCTACTGAATAGACAATCACAAAAATATATCTATCTTACTTTTACGTTAACTACTCTTTAAGTTAAAGCTCCCGCACCAGAAAGAAGTAAGCTATATTTCGCTCCGCACCGTAGGCAAGTACATGCATAAGGTCTTTCGACGTTGCACCGCACTCAATGTGTTAATATATACTCACAGTCCAACGATAAGGACAACCTAAGTCACATTTGGAATATTTATAAGATTTAGGAAAAGTATAATTTTAACATAATTTATGTGATAGCGGCTACCCTGTCGCTCAAATATGCTTACAAGCATCCTTAATTAATAATCTTCACAAAAAAGTCGCAAAGTAATTAATGCTAATTGTCTCTAAGGTTCTGTAGTCTTAAGGCAGAAACGGCCTTAAATACATGTCATCTTGAAACTGATTAACTCGTTTTTAACTAACGTTTTAGTTATCTTTACACAACGAACAGAAAGACAGCTAGATAAGTAAACTCCAAGTCCCAACAGCACTGTATTCAGGAAGTAATTAGACACATTGTTATAGATACGTGAGAAAAAGTTTGTACATTCTCACACCAAGTAGGTTGGTGTTCAAATGGCCAGTGTGTATGTATGTAACTGTTGTTTTTTCCTTCTAAGTGATCACTGAGATGTATAACCTTTTTGGGTTTCAAATAGGATTTGATGAAATTATAAAAAATCGTATATTAAAATACATAAAAGTATGTAGGTGTACGTGGTGTGGAGAAGAGCAAAGCATGCATGAGAAGCTTAATGGGTGTGAGGGAAGAGAGATTTGTCATGATTGTTCCAGATGGCGATTGATAGAATCTCAAACAGTGGCGCGAATATATAATAAAAAAAAGAACAAAAACAAATATGCAATAACATTAAAGTATTTAGGTGAGGGAAAACATCATTAAGAAACCTGCATATCTCTCGGGATAGGCCAGTGCCTGAATACGGCAATACGGTTCACATCACGTTGTGTGCTGTCTATCTAGTGAAACGCGGGCTATGCGAAGCCCATACCTAACATGTTTCTGAAATTTCGAGTTAAATAAAGATAAAAAGGTTAGTGTCTATGCACAAGTCGTGAAGCGTATGTTTCTTATTTTAAGAGAACCCGTGCTAGTTTGCGCGTAAAGAATGCTAACTAGTTGCTTCACAAGACAGTATGTTGGGAGGTGACTAAGAGACTAGGGGTCAATAGAATCTATTGGGCGATGAGCTAGCAACCTTTCACCAATATTGTTAATAATGCTCTCGACCTTGATAACTATAGTTTTGTTATAAGCACAGCTATAAATGATCAATGAAATACATCTCCAAACTTCTATAACTATATCTACGTATATTAAATAGTCTTTTTCCGGATATATTTAGCATCATATTCTGATATTCACGTACATAATTCCTAAACAAGTCAGTCATCTACTCTAATGCCATCTATTTATTAATTTGTTCTTTGTTTAGTGATAGTGGAAAAATGTCACATCATATACATATATTCCCCAAGTTTGAGTTAGTAAACTATAATCACCGTAAGTTATGCTGCCATGGTCACTATGTCTTTTCATACGACTACGTTCATGACTTAACTGTAAAAATAAACTATAATCAATCCCTAGCTAGTATGGGACGTAAAAAGAATGCTAACTAACTGCCGTTCATCCCGGCCTGTCGTAGGAGGCGACTAAAGGAATATGATAAATGGAATCTATTGGACGATGGGCTAGCAACCTGTCACCAATGTTTCAGATGACATCACAATACAAATATTTATGCTAAAATTGACCTTAGAGATATTATATTTCTAAATTTCTGTCCACCACAATAAGATATTAAAGGACGTCAATGTATGTATGTAAACTATATTTAGCGTAAGTTATGCTTCCATGGTCAATAGCTATGTCACTCATACGACCACGTTTACTCACGACCACAAGTAAAGCAAGGTTAAACAGTGAAGGGGCATACACAACGTCAATACGTTGCCATTTTTACTTCATTAGTTTCAAGTTATTTTAAGATACGTTTACACTGTTCGTATTTTGTGTGGGTACAACATATTAAGGTAGTGAATTTATTCGGTTTAGTATAAATACATTAGTTCCGAGTTAGTCTATGACGTCTATGGAATGCTAATTAGCTGCCGTTCTTCCCGGTATGTCGTAAAAGTTGACTATGAAATAAGAGTAACTATATTGGGAGATGGAACCTACATATTTTATATACAGAAAAATGGCATGATATAGGTACCTATAACTGCCGAGTGTGTATGAGGAGGTGTGTATAAATTCCAATGGAGCGTAAGTGGTTTGCCAGGATCGAAACATGTTAATCCGCGATCACCACCTACCCCCTGTAGGGAAAAAGTCGTAATTTGTATGAATGTATGTAGATTTATATCCATTACAACAACATACGCTTCACGACTCCATTTTTTGGAGGCGGGGTAGTCAGAGGCTTAAATGCCTATCTCCGAAATGTAGAAGGCATCAGGTATGAACCAATCAAAAACCTTTAAGTACTATATGAATGCGTAGGTATGTATTTATGATAACATAACATAGGAATTTGCACGAACTGTATGATAAATTGTAAATATATTTACATAAAATACATTGTAATGGCATATTACATCACGACTGTAAAGTTTAAGTGATATCCCTCGTCATACATATATTCACGCCTCTACGTCCCTAATGGGATAGGCAGAGACTATAGATCGCCACCTGGAACGATCCTGACAAATCTCTCTTGCTTCACTCACACTTTGAATGCCTTTTTTATAAAAGTAGGTTTCCTCACGATGTTTTCCCTCACCGTAATATACATATAATGTAATATCGATCAGTTCACCCCAATTCATAGAATTAAAGTTTCATGAATACGCGTTCTCATTCTACGGCCTACTTTCACTATTCAAACGACATTTTCACATCAAAGAAACGTTTAAGGGTAAGGTTGAAAACTAAGGGTTCCGGGTTCAATTCTCAGTCAATGCATACACATCTGACTGTGGAATTAATACCTCCGCAATTGCGGAGATGGACACGCGAACCTGACTACTCCATTAGCTTAGTACTCTTAGTAGTAAGTTAGTAAGTTAGTTAGTGTTATTAAAAACACATTTACGAAATGCGGCGAATACTACAGTCAGGGGAAAACATCGTGAGGAAACCTACCTGTTCCCCGAACAGGTAATAGTTAGTGCTTGTGAATGGCGACATGGCTGACCACCTGTCACATTGAATACTGACTATCTGGTCAACACGTGGGTTCGAGGTGGCCATAGAATTAAAACCTGAATCTTTAACTACTCCACAAGGGTTTTTAGTATTTTCGGTCTTTTATTAAGTCTTAGAAAAAAGCTTAAAATGAATCAATGGAAACCCATGATTTCTACCTACTCCCTTCACAGACAAACTCATAAATTATTCACAATATGTATAGTTCTAATTGTTAGGAAACATATTCAAAAATATTGAAGAAACGTACCTATTATTTTAGAATAGGCAATAGTCAACTTATGAAAACGGCGACAATGACTGTCACGCTAGGCCTATTAAGACATCTATCACTGTCCATATTTGTTTAAACCTCCACCTCAAAAAACATAATACTCGTAACCATAGACGACTAAACACAATATAATACAAAACAACAACAAACGCATTCACGACCATTAACCCTTGCGGGGTAGTCAGAGGTTCAGGTTTCCGTCTCCGCAATTGCGAAGGAAGTAATTCTATGGCCACCTCGAACCCACGTGTTAACCAGATAGTCAGTACTCAATCGGACAGGTGGTCAGCCATGTCACCATTTACAAGTACTAACTATGATTAATAATTAACGGGACTTATCGCGTAAGTTTATATATAATAAAATTAGCTTTTATTACCCGACGTTTCGGCTACGTTGCAGTAGCCATGGTCACGGGCAGACTGACGATTCATGTTTCTTCGCCTCCATCGCATAAACTTACGCGATAAGTGTTTTTATTACGAAAATGTACATAGAAATTCATTCCATTGGTACATGCTCAAGCGGGATTTGAACCCTGTACCCACTGATACAGAGCCAAGCCCCAAACAACTGAGCTACGTCGAATTATTATACAGACAATATAATCTCTTTCATATTTGCATGCCTTATCTCTGCCTACCCACTGGAGCCTTGAACCCTTGCATTGTGTATTTGACGTGTAAGTGATAATATCATCACGTAAGGATCGCGAAGCAGTGTAGATAGTGTGTCGAGGTTACTTAGCACGTTCCAAGGTACGTTTTTTAGGACAAAGGTTTTATGATAAAATGTAATGTGCGTATGTACAGTCAACGCTAAAAGTGCAGTCCCAGTAACTTTTTATAAGGTTTAAGTTTATAAGAAGAAAAGAAAGAAAGAAAGAAAAACATTTTTTCACTGCTATACATACACATTTTGACATAACACTTATACACACTTTGATAAAACAACAATACTCGTACATCTAAGACGTAGGCATTTGATGCAGTGAAAAGGTGCTGTCTAAAAAAAATAATACAATATTTTACATTTTAAAACTGGCGCCACTATGCATTGTCATGGGCACTATACGTTCGCGTGCTTCGAACCCCTATACAGGGAATCGGGCGTGATGTGTATGTATGTTTATATTTGTTTGTATGTTTTGTACAATTACAGGATACCTAGATAAATAGCTCAATTAGCATATATCAGGAAAAACTAGGTAATAAATAAGATGTGTTATTGTTGTTTTATAATGACAATGTTATTATGTACCACATAAATGTATATTTACATACATCTCATTTTCCTATATATTAATAATAGGATTAGTTATAATAAACATAATATCTGGTCTCGTGCTAGTCTGGGACGTAAAAATAATGCTAACTAGCTGCTGTTCTCTCCGGCGTGCTGTAGGAAGCGACTAAACGACTAAGGGGTCAATGGAATCTATTGGGCGATGGGCTAGCAACCTGTCACCAATGATTATCCACATGAATTTTCATCCTCAATATTTGAGCTAATAACTAAGTGACCAAGGAGAGATTTACTCACGATGTTTTCCCTTACCGTTAAATATTTGTTCAAGTGAATAAAGTAATTTCCAACAGTGGATTAATACAGCCTGGTGAAGATGAAGGGATAAATTCACTCATTGCCTGGAAGCTATACATTATATTATATTATATAATACTAGCGACCCGCTCCGGCTTCACACGTCTGGCTATTTAATGGATGTAATTATACATATAAACCTTCCTCTTGAATCACTCTGTCTATTAAAAAAAACCGCATCAAAATCCGTTGCGAAGTTTCAAAGATTTAAGCATATAAAGGGACATAAGAACAGAGATCCTTTTTTTGTGACGTCATTTTGACACATTACTTACAAGCGCGCACTTATTCAGTAAATACAACACGTGTCGTGTCAGTTGTCACTTTTCCCGCCACGCTCCGAAGGATCGGCAGACAAATCCGTGAGTCAGCCAAGCGATGCGCCATCTTGGAAATCCCGCATTTTATTTTATTTATTGTTTGGATAAACCGCTTGAACTTGATGTGTCATTTGCGGTTTATTTTTTATTAATAACATTCGGCGTAGCTCAGTTGGTGGTTTGAATGTGTATTAGTGGGTTTAAGGTTCAAACCCCGGAGTATATATAATGGAAATTTTGATAACTAAGTACCTAATAGTTTTTAGTAGCCAAACACTTTTGTCATGTAGAAAAATGTCACTTTAGAGTCAGATTAGACCAAAAAAGATTAACAGTCGTGAAGCGATTGTAACACAATATATTTTTTACCTCTAGTCCCTTAGTCGCTTTTTACCACATAACGTGCAATAACCTTATTAGTTAGCCATGTTTTTACGTCCCAGCTAGCATGAGAGGCAGTGTAATTCATTACCAATTACAAGCCAATCGGTTCTAGTATAATTTAATAATAAATTCACAAACTATGGTTAATTGACCATAAATGATATTTGGATAATTCGGTTAGTTACACTGAAATTTTTGGTGAAAACAAAATTTTATTTTAGATATCAATGGTTTGTCAACAAAGTCAAACAACTCATGGAAAGTTGAAAATACAAATATTTATTTTCGGCCAAAAATTATTCTTTTGTGATACCAAACTGGCTAAATATGTGCTTTTAGATTAGATTACATTAAGGAAAAGATATTGGAGCTTCGACTTTGTTTTTCTTCGGTTGCAGCGGCTGGCAGCGTTAGCGTAACCATGGCGACGGAATAACAAGAAGTGCTAACGCCATGGCATCAGTGTTTGTACTTTAGTCGACATAACCACAATGATTATGCGTAATATATATAAAAGATTAACATAATATATAATTACGATTAACATAACTTACACAGCACAACTGTTTTACCTTTTAAGGTAGTCAGCCTTGTCCACTTTCAGTAAGTATTTAGATTGTCATGATGTTAATACGAAACCTTGGTGACAGGTTACCAGCCCATAACCCTCTTTCAACATGTCGGGAAGAACGGCAATTAGTTAGATTTATATTGAGTACGACACGGTAATAGAATATTGTTCGATTCATTCTCATAATTACTTGTGATTTTTATTGTTAATATTTGAATATTTTAGATAAGTTTGAGCTACATTTGAATAAGTATCATTTTGTAAAATATATTTGACTTTGAAAAGGTCGTGAAGAATCAAAACAAGGTGGGGTTATAAAACTCTATATGGCCTGCCCAGCAATACTATATAAAGACAAAAGTAGAAAACCAGTTAGTAAAGTAAACAACATACACATACTAATTCACGTAATTAGTAGTTACCTACACATGACGCCTGTTTTGCTTAAGAATGGTAGTCAGAGATTGTGATTCACGTAATGAATACCTATAACACGTATTTAGATGTAATGTACGTCTTTCCTATTAGAGGTAGTCAGAGATGAAGTATCACTATTATCCCCGATCAACAGAAACACTTTCGGCTCATGTGTAAAATATATTCGACGTAGCTCAGTTGTTTAGGGCTTGACTCTGTATCAGTGGGTACAGGGTACAAATCCCGCTGGAACATGTACCAATGGAAATGAAGTATAATGAATTTCCATGTACATTTTCATAATAAAAATACATTTACGAATGCGTTGAATACTACGGTGAGGGAAAACATCGTGAGGAAACCTACCTGTTCCCCGAACAGGTAATAGTTAGTGTTTGTAAATGGCGATATGGCTTACCACCTGTCACATTGAGTACTGACTATCTGGTTAACACTTGGGTTTGAGGTGGCCATAGAATTAGTACCTTCGCAATTGCAGAGACGGACACATGAACCTCTGACTAAACCCTTGCGGTGAATGGTCGTGAATGTGTTTTTGACTTTGTGTAAATAATCTCCCCATACATGCTCGGTTTATATAAGTAAAGGGCAGCTAAGTGTTTGGTACTTTGCCTTTGAAACAATAGATTCAGGGTTCAATCTCCAGATGAGCATGTATCATAGGAAATGAAGTTTAATAATTATTTAAATTTTTATTTATTATTACATTTTATCGAACCACTGCACATTTATTTATTCGAACTTATTATTGAAAAAAATTTAATATAAACTATTTACTAAATAATTTATAAATAAATTATAATAAAACTATAAATACAATATTTGAGGCAATAATATTATTATTATTTTATTATTTAAATTGTATTATTTATTATATTATTATGCGTTCTCCCGATAAATATGGGATATGACCATCTATGTTGTTAAAAAAAGCTTGAGGTAAACTAACTAACCTAACCTCCCACATACCTCGGTTCAGGTAAAATACGACATGGTATACCACCTATCACTCAGTTAACACATGGGTTCGAGGTGGCCATAGAATCACTACCTCCGCAATTGCAGAAATACCTATTCGAAACTCTGACTAACTAACTAACCAAAGTTTAACGATCGTGAAAGTTTTTTTCTTTTTTATTAGCAAGCCTTAAACAAGGAGGTTGTCAGGCAAAAACCTGCTTGGTGGACCGTTCACTTAAAGCCAAGGTTTGAAAGACTTCCGTATCCGGGTGCAAAAAAGGTACTGAACTTGACTTCCGCCATTGCGACGTATGATTAATGTCATTATTTCATACATATGTTACAAATCTAGGTCACCTTTAGCAACAACCTGCTTTATTGCTAGCCCATCGCCCAATAGATTCAATTTATTCTCTCTTTATTCGCCTTTTACTACACAAGATTATTTAATTACTTATTCTTACATTTAAACAGTTACTCGTATAACTAAGTACTAAGTATTAGGAACAATATGATAAATAAGACTTGTAGAACAAAGTACATTCAGCCATAGTTAATCAACTTTTTAGCATGAATATTGGAGTGGTAATGTCAAAATGGACAGGTTGCTAGATCATCGCCCATCAGATTCTATTTACCCCTAGTCCCGTAGTCGCGTCCTACGTCATGCCGGGAAGAACAGCAGCTAGTAAGCATTCTTTTTACATCCCGGATTACTAGTAGCTAGTATTCTAACGTAGTTAGATCGGGATTGTGATTGCCTTAAAATACCTTTGTTGGTTGTTCACAAGCTTATATGAGACTTATACGGAAAGTTTATCAGTTGCTTTTCTTTCCGTAAGAAGCAACTTAGGGACTAAGGATGGCTAATGAATCATGATGGATGGGCTAACGACCTGTCACAAAATAAGTACGCTTTTCGTCTGCTTTCCAGTCTGGTCGTAGATTACACAAGTTTTTAATATGTATTTATATAGTTATCTATAATAAGCATACATGTTAAATATACATTAATTAATACCCTTAACTCAAGTGGCGAGTTCAATAGGTGTGATAAGTAAACTAACTATTATTTCTCCGATAGTTATACTATCCACCCCGAAAGGAATTAAAACGTGCATTTATGTATGACTAAACACGCTACACGTGATTAGTAGGTAGGTCGCCTTTGAATATTCTGAGCGAGTGTCGACTTTCTGTTCGGTGTTGTAACCGTGATGTAATAGTCCGCCTATTTAGCATTCCTATGTGATTATTGTATAGGTTTGGCATTGATACAAATGTGGATAGGATAGACTATTTACATATTTATTTATATTAATGAATATATTCATTCGTACTATGACCGTTCACAGACCTAAATAAAAAGTATTTTTTTAAGTTAGTTTATTATATATTTGCGACCAGTACAATGAGGAAATCGTTTTATATAAATAAAGAAGAAAAACATTGTTTTCCTGGCCGAAACACGGTAATTCCATCTTCCCAATTTCGAGTAAAAAATTATACCACTTTACCAACCTGTACATCAATTTTGAATTGAATTCGTCAAACTTCAAAATTGACTCAATCCTTCAAAATGAATCCAAAAAGAATGAATAACTACCAAATCTTACATTGTATAGGAAGATCAGTACCCCGAATTTAATCACCACTTACAAGTACAAAAAGCACTTTGTTTCCCAGTCACCTCTAGTTAATTGTAGCTTAGTTTTTTCGTTGCACCTTGACATTTTTGTAAACAATCGCTCCGCTGTACAAAAAAGAACCTTCAACTCGACGAGGCTTTGTAATTGACTATTGGGGCAGTTATGGATGGTTAAATGTATGATTTAAGACTAAAAAACTTCCAATATTCATGCTTAAAAGTGACTTCGATATTATCAAGTCACTGAGGTTCTGTCCACCGATGGATTTAAAGGACGTAAATGTATATTATGAAACTAACTAACTATTACACAAATCTTATTTAGCCCCTTGCTCAGTACATTTAAGACTTGTGCTAAAGGTGCTAAGCAATAATCAATATGTCTAATATCTTTAGATAACTAGTTAGTCTGGGACGTAAAACAAATGCTAACTAGCTGCCGTTCTTCCCGGCATGTCGTAGGAGGCGACTAAGGGACTAGGGTTATATAGAATCTAAACAGCGATGAGCTAACAACCTGTCACTGATGTTCCATACTTCATCGCAACTAGTTACTATCTAACTATCAAGCATTTTGTTACTGTCGGTTCGTGTGTCCGTGTTAGAAAACACTAATTAAGTGTTGTGCTATCATGAAGCCACTTTGCATTCAAAATGGCGTCAACTACAGAGGCGGTGAGCCGTGTCGTCGTTTATCGGTGCTGACTATTACACGAATAAAGATAAACACTTTCACGATCATTAACCCTTGCGGGGTAGTCAGAGATTCACGTGTTAACCAGATAGTCAGTACTCAATGTGACAGGTGGTCAGCCATGTCGCCATTAACAAGCACTAACTATTACCTGTTCGACGAACAGGTAGGTTTCCTCACGATGTTTTCCCTCACCGTATAATTCAACGCATTTCGTAAATGTGTTTTTATTACGAAAATGTACATAGAAATTCATTAAACTTAATTTCCATTGGTACATGCTCAAGCGGGATTTGACCTCTTCACCCACTGGTACAGAGTCATACCCCAAATAACTGAGCTACGCAGAATTAGTTACTATTAATTACCTATTCTTTCTTTTCACTTACCGTACAAGTTGTGTATTACGCTATTTATATACATACATAAGATACCTGTAAGGATAGGTAGTTTTAAAGAATAATATAAACACATCGCGCCAGTTACTAATAAAAGGGCAGGTAGAGATCATGGATCCCCATCTCTCCCGATTTCCGCTATTTAATTAGTTAGTAAGTTAATAACTAGTATATGAATGTTTAAGTCAATTTACTTACACTTATTACAATAATAAATCAACTCTAGTCTTTGTATCCCTTTTGGGGTTATTATATCTCTAAGATATTATATGTCTTATAGTATCTTTTATCATTACGGTACCTATCACCCAATAGATTCAAAATTTATTCCAAGCTTTAGTCATCTCTGACGATACAAAATAAAGAATAAGAATATTAGCAAAGGTAATCCTACTTTGAAACTGAAAAATCACGAAACTCTTACAAATATTGATACAAAAACTATTACTTCTACTATACTCGTATTTAGCCACTTATTCACCCATAACGCCGTCCTACGATTGTTTCCAGTGACCTCATAGCCCGCAGTCGCATTATACAATATCAATCACAGCGGTTCAAGGCGAACCACCTTGGAGGCATTTGTCCGCCATTATTATGAATCACAGGCAAAAACCTCAGGCAGCGGAGCGTGAAAGAAAACCATTCATATGGCAAGGTTTATACTTGGTCCCGTGGTTTAGTGACTAGTTGCATTTCTTTTCTATGTTGTAGAAGCTAAGCTACATTCATACATATATAGATTCACGCCTCTACGTCCCTAACGGGGTAGGCAGACTATTGATCGCCACCTGGGTTAGTCCACTAAACAAATTTTAAGTGAAATTTTACACTTGCCGGTTTTATTGTTGTCATTTTTGGTCATCCACTACCTACCAATTTAACACTATGACTGGACTGATATTGAACTGCATTTGTGCCAAAACGCATTAGTAGACTTGGGCACCTGGAACGATCCTGACAAATCTCTCGCTTCACTCACACCCATTAACCCTGGCAAGGTTTATACTATGTATATGTCGTTTTGACGACCTCCGTGGCGCGATCGGTTAGACACCTGAACGCTAATCATGGGGTCCCGGGTTCGATTCCCGGTGGTGGCAGAGTTAAGAACTACGCTTTTCTACTGCTTTCCAGTCTGGTCGTTGATTATATATGCTATATATGTATTTATCTATATATAATATGTATACATTTCTTAAATATACGTTGACTAGTACCCTTAACACAAGTCTTAAATGAACTTACCAAGGGGCTAGTTCAATTGGTGTAATAATGTCCAAATATTATTATTATTATAGATCCCATCTACTGTCATGCTGCCCCTTCGAAAGGTAGAATAAAAAATAACTTGCCTTCTCATGCTATATAATATGTATTATTTTTTAAAACTAATCGATCCCTAACGTGGTGGTCAGAATTTCGGAGTCTACTAGATCACATATTCAGCAGAAGTATCGGGATATTTATTGTATTTGTATAAATACTTTTGCCCATCACCCGATAAATTCCATTAACCCTAGTCCCTACAAGACACCGAAAATAAAGACAGCTAGTCACCATTACTCAACCATGGGAATATGCATAAACAAAACCCGAGACATAATAACAATAGTAATATAATAATATTTGGACATTATTACACCAATTGAACTAGCCCCTTGGTAAGTTCATTTAAGACTTGTGTTAAGGGTACTAGTCAACGTATATTTAAGAAATATATACTTATTATATATAGATAAATACATATATAATCAACAACCAGACTGGAAAGAAGTAGAAAAGCGTAGTTCTTAACTCTGCCTCCACCGGGAATCGAACCCGGGACCTCACAATTAGCGTTCATGTGTCTAACCGATTGCGTCACGGAGGTCGTCAAAATCTATCTATTGGGCGATGGCGAGTTTGTAAGAGACGATTAAGTGGTTTGGGGTACGTAAGAGCTATTGTTATATTCGACACATCAATCGATAGTTATCCTTAATATGACCGACGACATTTTGTATCTGCGGAGTTTTGTCCATGTACTAGTTTACTGTTTGTATTCTTATGCTAAATGTGATTAAGGGTTATTATGTCATTGACTACAATTACACGTCTCTTGGGAGGTTATAGACTGCATATGCAATGTACTAAATTAGTTTCATGAATATTAATACGTATTTAATAACTCATGTATGAAAATTGTATACACACACCAACAAAATATATAGTAGAATCAATGCCGTCGAAATGCGGTCACTGAGAAAGAAGCATGTTAGGAGTAACATTGAATGATAGAATTAAAAATAGTGTGATAAGGGAAGGTTGCGGTTTGAAAGAAGATGTAGTGAGTAGGATTGAAAAGAGCATGCTTCGATGTTTGGACATGTTATGCGGATGAATGATAGCAGATTGACAAAAGGAATATATATGAGTGAAGTGGAAGGGCGGTTACGTAGGGGCCGGCCTAATAAGACATATAACAGTCAGATAGACGCTATATTGAAAAAAGGTGACTTTAGATGTACCTATAACCGCCGAGAGTGTAAGAGAAGATGTATGAATGTCAATGAAGCGAAAGTGGTCTGTCAGGATCGGGACAAATGGGGATCCGTGATCTCTGCCTGCCCCTCTACAGGGAATCAGGCGTGATGTGTATGTATGTATGAAAATTGTATACACACACCAACAAAAATAGAACGGGTAGTTCCACCTAAAGGTATTCGTTATATTTAGCGTATTTGCAACATTGTAACAACAATTTAGACCCATGCTAGTCTGGGACGTAAAAAACGAACTAGCTGCCATTCTATCCGGCGTGTCGTAGGAGGCAATTAAGGGAATAGGTGTATATGGAATCTATTGGAGTATGGGCTAGCTACCTGTCACCAATGTTCCATATGACATCAAAAGCCCAATATGCATGCTACTAAGAAACTTCAGTACTAAGTAACACATCACGTAAAATAACATCCATTTTAATATAATATATAATACGTATCCCAACTTATGTAAATCTTACCATTTAAAATACGTAAAATGAGTCCGTAGGATAATTATTATAGTATAATTGACTTTAAGGGAAAACCCTATCAATTAAGTTTATAGCTTTTTAATGTATTCAAAGAATTCAAAAACCCAATTGAATCTTAAGTTATAAGAAATATTTTCCTGTCTTGCCTTTACGCTGGTAAGTTACCAGTAACAACCAAGTAATATAAAGTTGTGATGGCACAATATTAGTGATATGTTGCCACTCCTTCGTCCAATAATATTCGTCGATATCTTTTCGTGTGGGTTGAATGAGTTCGGCAAATCCGTAATAAAATATTTATTATTAATTTAGGATTTTCAAAGTCATAATTTATGTAATTATATCATTTGTACATACGCATTAGGTATTTGCCTGTAAGGCATGTTATACTATTGTAAATTAATGAATAAATAAATTCAGTTTAACCCCGGACCTAACGTGTAAGCTTATACGACAAGACAGGCAGATCGTTAGTATGTTTACGTTCCAGCTAATACGAATAAAAAAATACTTTCGTTACTTCGATCATTATATAAAAGTGTAAATTTAATGTATTTATGCAGTGTAACTGTATTACTACTAAACACCTGTTAAAAAATGTACGAACAACTTTTACTTTCGTAACATAATATGAATAGCCAAACACAAACTATACTCACGTTCAAAAGATGTGGTCAAACAGGTTTCTGCAATGGTAACACAGGAATCGAAGTGTAAAATCCAAGTAAATTCAATCGAAACACATTTAAGTAACACTTTTATCACAAAACAATTCAAGTTTACAACTTTACTGGGACGGCAATACAAAACGTAAGTTATTCCAAAAAGAACGCCAAAATACGATAAATAACTTAGTTAAATCAATTGAAATGGCACAGAATAGACACAATATCACTAAAATTTTAATATAAAACTAAAATTAAAGCGAATTCATAAGTTATAATAAGAATATTTTAATTTACAATAAAATTTATAGTTTTAGTCAAGACGCACACAACCTTCCCGCGCAACAGAAAATCTTTGACTGTTGTTAGCTGTTGTTTGACAACTTTGACAGGTAAAATGAAAGGAAGGTGACTGTCAAATGTTATTCATGACGGGGAATTCACGAAAGGCGTAGGATTCTTAATTTGGTGGGTTTTTTATTATCTCCCGTGCTAGCTGGGAAATTACATAAATAAAATGCTAACTACCTGTCTTTCATACCGACTTGTTGTAAGAGATTAATAGAAGTGACTAGAACTAGGGACAATATACTCTTCGGATGGGCTGGCAACCTGTCTCCAAAGTTCTATTTAACTCATTTCATGTTCAAAAGTCACTATGAGATATATCGTATCTCCAAGTTTGTGTCCACCCCGAAAGGGATTGGTAAAAGTGCTGAGCTAGCTAGGACGTGTCATATGCAAGTCTGAGACATAAAAGGAATGCTAACTAGCTGCCGTTCTTCCCGGCAGTCGTAGGAGACGATTAAGGGACTAGCGATGCATAGGATTTATTGGGAGATAGGCTAGCGACCTGTCATAAATGTTCCGTTATAACATTGCAACCGCAATATTCATGCTATACAGTGAACGTGGGTGTTTTATCTCCGAGTATGTCCATCCTGAAAGGACGTGAATGTATACGTTTTGATTTAAGAAGAATTACATTTACAATGAATGATAGCAGATTGACAAAAGGAATATATATGAGTGAAGTGGAAGGGCGGTTACGTAGGGGCCGGCCTAATAAGACATATAACAGTCAGATAGACGCTATATTGAAAAAAGGTGACGTTAGGAGTACCTATAACCGCCGAGAGTGTATGAGAGGATGTATGAATGTCAATGAAGCGAAAGTGGTCTGTCAGGATCGAGACAAATGGGGATCCGTGATTTCTGCCTACCCCGCTACAGGGAATCAGGCGTGATGTGTATGTATGTATGTATGTATTTACAATATAAAGAAAACAACAAACACACATTTTCATAAGGTTTTATTGATATAATTTTGTACAAATAACGGCGTATCATACACTGGACAGTTTCCACATACAAAACTATGTCTACAATTAATATAATCAAGCTAGATTCCCAACGGTGGTATTCACACTCTAGACTACTTATGTTAGATGGAGCTGCGTTTACATTTGTTTAGTTGTAGAGTAAGTAAGCAAGTTAAGTTTAGTTCGGTCAACGAATATATGCAACTTTTTGGATGCATGGAAAAAAACGTGAGGAAACCTTTCTAATTTTCGTGATAGTTTGCAGTTATTGTATTGAATTGTTATGAAATAGAAGCTGTTACTTTGAGAACTGATTATCTAATATAAGTAAGAAGTCATTGAGTGTTTGACACTTTTCTTGTTATGAGACAGTTAATGGTAACTCAAGTTTTAACTACTTCAATAAGATCCATTGATGTTTATAGATACCGACAATTGTAAAATGATAGGTAGGTTTCCTCACAATGTTTTTACTCACTGAATATACATAAAATGTATATGTTACGTCTTAAAAAAGAGTGAATTGAAATATTAGATAAGAACGCATAACTTTCAACTTAAGTTGATATGACTGCCTAACTTCACATGTAACATACACATGCTGTTACTATATTTAACTTAAGAATAACTTGACACTTACCTGCTACCTAAACAATAATGTAAACACGGCTTATGATTGAAATCATAAATGTATATGTATAAAGAGGTATGTCCAACATTTATGCACCTCTTTTTGAAATAAATAGATATTCATCATCATGTATGAATAATCTTATATAAGGTATTTTTTTAGGGTTGTCATATAACTCACGACTGTTAACCCTTTTCAGGTAGTCAGAGGTACGTATGTTGGGCATGCCTGTTTTATAAATTTAAAATGGTACTTCATTATTTGGTTATATCGTGGTAAAACTTAGTATATAATGTAATATTATAACTAAAATGAATTTCTCATAACAAACAATTTGATACGTTTCATTAGTCATAAAAGGATTAAAGTAACTATGAATTATCATATTAAAACTCATTGGGACGAATACTTTCAAAAACTGCATTTCATCTTAGATTAGTGTCATTTTGATGAAATGCGATAACACGACGTTATCTTGATATTTCTAGATGACGTATCATAGATAGATTCACCTTCTAGATGACATATCTATAGATCAATACATCAAAAGGACACTAAGCTAATCAAAATATTGGTTAAAAGATTTTTTCTTCATACATTTTATTCAAATTATATTGCTAATTTAAACGAATGCAAACATCAATTTATTAATCATCGCTCGTTATTTATAAATTGAATACATTTTTAAAATTATATCTCTACAAAGTAAAAAAAGTTTACGTAATTTATTAATCGTTTTTACTTAAAGATGAATGGAAACATTGATAAGTCAATTTCAGTATTTACGGGTGTATTTTCAATGGATAAGATATGACACACCCTGTTTTAAAGACTACATTTTACTAATTAAGTGTAAACTGTCTTTTTGATTTGTAAGTTACGTTTAGGTATTTTTGAGTCTTTCGGATATACTGGCCTTGTGTATGTAAATTACAATGGCATATTGATGTTTCGTAGTTATTAAAAACATTATGACTATTGTAAAGCTCGTAAATTACTATCCCGAAATATACGTAGTTTTCCCTCATGATTTTATTTCACACCGAAATGTAGTATACCTCGATTCCGTTGTTTCAAGATTCAATACTTGTGTACCCTTAGTACTAGTCTACGTAATGGTATATATAATCAATAACCAGACTGGGGAGCAGAAAAAAACTTAGTTTAATTCTGCCTCCACCGGGAATCGAACCTTTACGATTAGAGTTGAGGCGGCTAACCAATCGCGCCTCGGAGGTCGTCAAATTGTCTTACCCAGAATAATCATTTGTCAAAGCTATAGTTTTTTCAAATATGGTACACAAACAATATCCCTACAAGTTTCTGCGTAACTTACAATACAAATCGGACAGTTTACCAAAGACATTTCTCTAATAAACATTTAGGTAATTGACAAAAATTATTGGTGGGACAACCCAAAACGGTGTTGTGGGATAGAAAATAGTTAATTAACGTAAGTATATCTGTTCATTTAAGCTATTTGATTAGCCTACTACTCTTACTGGTAGAACTTTTGAACGATCGAAATATTTTGTTAAATATATGTTCAAATGAATGATTCTTTCCTTCAAATAGTTGGAAATAATTTTATTTCCATGTTTATGATCTGTTTACACTTCGATTAGTAACGTGTACAGTTTGGTTGATTAGTAATAACTAGACATTGGATTTATATAGATTTTCTAAAGTTTCGTTACAAAAATCTTGCCTTTATTATGATTTGATTGTGAAGCCTGAAATGGGTATATACGATCGTTCAAAAGTACTACCACATAGCACATAATTACACACACTAAATATGTATACCTAAAAACTATACATACAACTATAATCTAGCAGTGCTTACATCAATTCAGTTATCTACTAAATGAAAGGTAAGCAAAATTATATTGTTATGCCTCATTCACTCAGATAAAAGATTATACATATTATTACTTTTATATTCCGTTTTTTATCACATTTTTATCATGCTCACATTCTTTTCGATACTTAGATGAATCAGTATCAAGTGTTTTTTGTCATCTTTCTCCGAATTTGAGATAACTAGATGTGATAAGAATGTCAATTTAGTTGTTTTATGAGATAATCTTGTTTGTGATGTGAATGTAGGCATTATAATCAAAATGAAGCTTTGAACATCTACTTCTGTTAATAATAATTACTTTAAACACCTCACATGTCTATTACTTGCTTTCATTATGATATAAAATCTAATTTTATAAATTGATTAGTCATATTGTTGTATACGTTTTTGCACTAATCTTTGTTTGAACATACTGTATAGTTATTGTAAATCCATACAAAATTGATATGAGATCTAATGATAAAGCAAATTACGATTTTTTTACTACCGTGTTATATGTACATAACATACTGACATGATTGAGATTAATGATGAAATTTTTGACTTGAAACTGGTTTGTTTATGTTTAGAAAGAAAAACATGATTACTTGCAGTGTAACCCATTTACGTTTTATGGCACAAAAGAAAATAATAAATAATGTGCAAAATCACATTTACGACTAGCATTTCACTTAATTATTCACTAAGTATATATTTATTTTTATTTATAATTAACTAGATAGTAAAGCACTTGAAGAATATTTTCGTGTTTACCACGAAAAGTATTAAAACGATAAGTTTTGAAAATGTATAGGTACGCCAAAATCATAATAACAAATTACTTATAACAACTAAAATATGGTGCAAGTTTATTTCAGTTTCTCCACATTACTAAATTAGTTTAAACGCACCATATTACTCGAAAATTGCTACAGTACTGATGGACATGTCATCTTTATATGTACCTAATTTTATCAGTTATTAATTTTATATAGGATAACCGGGATCTACCTTACTTTAACAACAATATCGCGTCAGTGTCTCTCGAGCCACAGACGCGAGTGGACGTGTCAAAACTGCAGTTGAAAGTGGTGACCCGGTATCTAATGATGCAAAGTAGGACATTTATAGGAATTTGAGATTTATTGTTAATCAACTCGATATAGCTTATTGCTTCGATTTTAGTACAAAAATGATATGTAAGGAGATCATTCTTACCTCTTTGGTCGTTTATCAAGAAAAGCTGAGACCTTATTACTTATACCTTGAAATAATACGTATTTAGATTGTCAAATTAGTATATGATTAAAAATAACCTTAATGGAACATATTACACAGAACCCTTGAAAATTTCAATTATTTTTTTATCAATTACTATACATAAACAACACACCACGTGATTCTACGTTTTCGTTCTTTGATTCTAAAATTTAGTGTAAAAGTGCCTAAATTTATACACATAAAGCGTTTTGGTGACTATTTAAGTAACAACTCAGAATTATTCTTTCGCACAAATATCTCCAACAAAGTCATCGTGGTTTAAATTAGGATTTACTTATTTTTGCATATTTTCAGTATAATCACATGATACTAAAATCATTAATGTAAAACTATATATATATAGTATTTGCCGTAACAACTGTACTTGATACTTCTTTTGAATGGATATAAAAAGCCTCATTAAAAAGCCAAATGAAACTGTAAAAAAACTACGAATTTTTCTCTGTAAGTACAATTTTCCGAAACACCTTTTTAACTTCCAATAAAAGATGCTTAATTTTCGATCTCTACTTCACAATTTCTTTCAATGACTCAGTAAACTTTTTAACCCAAACATTTGTCCTAAACACACCACATAACCATTTCTCTACCCCATAGCTCCTAGTACCTCTTACGTAGTGCATCGTCCCACGTTATTAGTGATGGTATGAGGCAGTTTCGACAGTGACAAGGGGATGTCAAAGTCTCCACTCAATGATATTTGGGACACACAACCTATCAAACCTTGCTTGTATCTACCCAGTGTGTTTCTTTCTACTGATGGTAGACCACCTGTGGGAAAAAAGAGTAATTATATGACAATGTTGGGGTAATGGATGCTATTTGGCGATGGACTAGCAACCGATCATCAATGATCCGTTCTGACATAACAATTCCAATATTTATGCTATAATGTGACCTAGATGTTTCATGTCTCCGAGGTTCAGTCCACCCCGAAAGGGATTAAGAGACGTGAATGTATGTATGACATCGGTGCTTGTTAGATCACGAAAGTTAAGCACCTTGGCCGTGATCAGTGTCTAGATGGGTCAACATCAGAGTGACAACTCAAAATAGAAGTCATTTACTCTACATGAGCCCAGGTAACGCGTTTTTACACAATCTTTTTGCAAAATTGTAATTTAATATCACTTCAGTCAAAGATTCAACAGATTCTATAGACCCCTAGTCCCTTAGTTGCCTCCTACGACATGCCGGGACGAACGGTAGCTAGTTTGTATTCTTTTACGTCCCAGGGACTAATTTGCTAAGAAATCAGGATTTAACTATCCAACCACAAGCAATCGCTGAAGAAAAGACAAACAAGAACAAAAAATATGTACTTTGACAACTTACCAATAAACAATCCGTTTTCTGTGTTCAGCTGCTTCAGTTTCCCAGGGGATATCTTGCCCACTGAACCCTGTCCATCCACTTCGAGAACGCCTGCTTGACGGTTTCTAAAGATGTTGAAAGTAGGTGTAAAGTTTAGGCATCATTCATAAGTTTCATCATAATTCATAAGGGAGTTTGAAAAACCATGTAGAGATTAAATTGAAAAGGGCATGCTTCGATGGTTTGGATAATTTATGTATATGAATGATAGTAGATTGACAAAAGGAATATATGTGGGTGAAGTGGAAGGGCGGTTACCTAGAGGTCGGCCCAATAAGACGTAAGACAGTCAGATAGACGCTATACTGAAAAAGGGTTACATTAGAAGTACCTAGAACCGCCGAGTGTGTTTCAGGAGGTGTATGAGTGTCAATGTAGCGAAAGTGGTTTGTCAGGTTAGCGTAATCTCTGCTTAATCTTGTACAGAGAAAGCGAAGTGTTTGTTATATAGTTTTGCTGGAACCCTGTCATGAAAATGATGTAAATTTCTTTTGAGGACAGAGACTTTAGGTTGGTATCGCCTAAATGAATAAAAAATTCTTATCCTTCCTTTCATTTTCGTCATCTCGGGGCTAAAGACAGCTAAATAGAATATTTACATTCTAGTCTATCGTGTACTAAACTAAACATTACCTTGTAGCTCTCGCTCTGTGCCAGAGGCCATCATCAACTTTCGTGTGATTTGCTACAATCACAACCTCACCGCTTCCTAGGTTGTATCTGAAAAGATAGGAATACAAAGTCAGTACTGTAATGCTTATAAAAAGGATATAGAAAGAATGAAAGGAACACTTAATTATCTTCTTAACACATTTAAAAAGACAAACAAAAAAGACAAACCCGTTCACGACAATTAACCCTTGCTGAGTAGTCAGAGGTTTAGGTTTCCATCTTCGCAATTGCAAAGGTAGTAATTCTATGGACACCTCGAACCCACGTGTTGACCAGATAGTCAGTACTCAATGTAACAGGTGGTAAGCCATGTCGCCATTTTCAAGCACTGACTATTATCTGTTCGGGGTTTCATCACGATGTATTTTTTACCTCACCGTATAATTCGATGCATTTCGTAAATGTACTTTTATTACGAAAATGTACGTAGAAATTTATTAAACTTCATTTCCGTTGGTACATGCTCAAGCGGGAT
The DNA here is from genome assembly GCA_030578115.1 of Leucoptera coffeella. NCBI lineage: Eukaryota > Metazoa > Arthropoda > Insecta > Lepidoptera > Lyonetiidae > Leucoptera > Leucoptera coffeella. Next base: position 140,655 of record JAMBLF010000736.1, read on the forward strand.
TTGAACCCTGCACCCTCGATACAGAGCCAAGCCCCAAAAACAGAGCTTCGTCGAATTTACTACATTTACATAAACAACAACATTCAAAACGAAACCTTGATGCAGTGAAAAGGTGCTGCCTCAGTATACGATGCAGTTAGTCTGCACCGCACCAAGATTGCCGCTTATACATCCCAAAGTAATATAATATAATATTTATAATAATATTGTAGGACGTTATTGCATCAATTGAACTAGCCCCTTGGTAAGTTCATTTAAGACTTGTGTTAAGGGTACTAGTCAACGTATATTTAAGTATTATACATAGATAAATACATATATAGCATATATAATCAACGACCAGACAGGAAAGCAGTTAAAAGCGTAGTTCTTAACTCTGCCTCCACCGGGAATCGAACCACACGATTAGCGTTCCGGCGGCTAACCGATCGCGCCACGGAGGTCGTCAATAAAGTAATAAGCAAGTCTTCAATGCCAGCTTACCTGAACACTAGTACGGAATCCTCAATCCCTAGGGATAGGAAATCATCATTATCTCTCTGAGGAATGTGTCCACTCCATACTAACAACCCTTCAGATTCAGTCGATCGAAACCTTATGTTTATGTCCAATGTGTAGCTTAGTAACCTGTAAGGAGAAATTGGTATAGTCTTTCTTTCTGTTAGTAGAAGGTGAATAACAGAAGAACATGTATGAGAAGGTTCATGGGTGTGAGTGAAACAAGGGAGATTTGTCAGGATCAATCAAAGTCGCAATCGATAATCTTTGCGTAGTTTGTCAGGGAAGAATATAGATTTGAAGTATGTGAGTAGGGAGTGATTAAGGATAAAGAAGAGTCAAAGATTGATTTCGATTACACAGAACTAGAAATGTTAGGTACTGACTATCTGGTTATAAGTAGGTGCAATGCAGCTAACTTAGAACAGTAATTGCATATAACAACACAGACTTTATTGAGGTTGATAAGAATAAATATAATAAGAAATATTGTGTACGATGTACGCAAACTAACACTACACACAACATATACTAGGTCACTTTTAGTACGTAAAGAACCTTTTCTGAATCCCTAATTTCCATGCATAAATTGATATTAAGTTTATAAGGTTTTATCCACCCCGAAAGGGATTATAAGAAATACAAGTAAAATAATATAACTTAATATTCAATTCTTACCTCTGAACAGTCTCCTCATCATCGATATGAATGAAACTGTCCGTTCCCATAAAACTAGGGTACGTATTGGTATCACCCCAATTAATCTCATTTTCATTTACATACTTTACTTGCATGTATCTTTTGACGCCATATTGTGGTGTTTCCGTTAAGATATCGTTATTTCGTTCTTGGTAAACCTTTTTTGTGTATTTTTTTCTCTTTTCGTGTTGGTATCTTTTTGTTTTGTGTTTGTTTAGACCCTTTTTTGGGACTACATTGTGAGGGTCGGTTAATGAGAGGTTTTGAGGGTAGATCGGGGATGGATTGGACGTTTCTTTGCAGTTTGTTGTTTTGTCACTGTAATGGAAAATATTAGGTTACGTTCGTTAGCTTTGTTTAGTGATTAAGAGTGTCTTAAGTTTACTGATTCATACAAACATACACTTTTCAATAGTTACCCCTTTTTTTCGGAACTCTCAAGAATGACAACCGTAAGTTCAGAATTCAAATCAAAACCAGCATTATTGCTAGAAACTATCGTCACAGGTAGTGAGTCCATCACCATTATTAAGATACAAATCATTCAACTTAAAGAATTGCCACTATATATGCTTACACGAATTTTTAATTTCCTAACGTTTGTACTTATCATCTTAAGTATTCATCGAGCGCCTTAGTCAAGTCTTTCAAAATGCTATGTCAAAGTCTACTAAGTAATTATACAGAATTTGTGAAGACTTAGAATTTATGAAGATTTTTATTTAGGTTTATAGTTTTATAAGAGTTTTATTTATAGATTAGCAAACAAAAATATATCATTTTTTTCGTAAACGAAAAATCTTTCTTTGTGTACTTACAGGCATTGTTCAGTCATAATTCCCTCGCAATTATCCACATTGACTCCACCAAGAGCCGATGAAACCACTGCTATTTCTTCGTTGTTTATTATTAGCTGTAAAGTAAGTGCATTAATTATTAATAAAAACATACAAATTAGCGTCTGTATTTGTTGGCATGATTTATCAACTGACACGTTGGATACTTGAACGCGCTAATCTCAGGAACTGCTGGTTTGAATTCAAAAATTCTTTTTGTGTTAGATAGACTATTTATTGCTTTAGGCTATATAACATCACCTTGCTACTAATAGGAGCGAAGAATACAATATAAAGATCAAATTATAATATAATATGAGTGGTAAAGGCCTTCGTAAATATGATAGTCATTAAAATCCTCTAATTACTTTTCATTATGAATAAACGAAGGACGTATTATAGAATAAATCTAATGCGAGTACCTCATTCTATTTAATGTACATTCTTGACAAAATAACATAAAATGCCTCGATTGACCTTAAGAACTCACGTATTATTAACCAGAATATGGCATGGGCAACATATTTTTCACAATTTACATGTAAAATTACAAACCTGTCTGACACATCCATTAAAACTCTTATGCAACGCCAATCTAACCGGCAGTGGTTCCGGGAATCCACCCAGAAACATGTTCTGACCCAACTTGAGATGTCGGGCCGACCCATGAGCCTTGACGGACCGTCGCCCTGCGGTCGGGTCGTGAGTAGTACGGTTGTGGTCGGCTGTTAAGACTGTTAGGGTTACTTTTCTGTTGGAACGGTTCACTCGGATTTTGTACCATTCGTTCAGGTGGAGAGGGAAGGCGGAGCTAGAATAAGACACAGATACATATAATGTTTTAAGCAGCTGAATTTCAACGCATTTGTACATGCTTCCACTTTAGGTAGAAACCTCTAGATAAAGAGAAAAAAATAATGATAAAGAGAGAATTGTTAAAATCTTAAACGGTGATAATCACAACTCGTGGATGTATGTATCTATTAATTAATTATCACTTAAAACGATGATTAAACTATGTTCTGCCTCACTGCATATAAGTGATAGGCTGCTAGCCCATCGTCCAATAGATTACATCCCCATACATATATAGAATGACATACAGTAATGCATTCTAGTAATCATTAATATTAGCAGCTTATACTATTACTCACCGAACCAAAGCGATCCCTGATCCTAAATCCAGCGCGAACTCAACGAAGGAGTCCCGCAGGAGTAAGGAAAAGAAGTCTCCGTCGCCATCCACCAGGTCAGCGTTGTACAACAGCAAGCCATCGGTGGAAGTCGGTTTTATCGTTATCTGGAATGGGAATTGGGAATAGTACGTTAAAACTTGTATTCGCCCCATAGGTAAATGTATGGAAATGTAACATCTTCAAGTTAAGGGTCAGTCATATTTTGGGGCACAGATAATATAATGCTTGGGGTTTATAATTAGATAGATTGCGAATTAAGTGCCTTTTCGGTGCTTTGTTGGAAGAGATTCAACGAATAGAAGTAATTGTAGTCTTATATGCGATGGGCTAGGAATATTGTCGCTTCACGGCTTGTGTATACAAACTTCCTTTTTATAGTGGCGGAGTAGTCAAGAGTGTTGAGTACCCATCTCCGAAATTTCGAAGACATGTAATGTATAGATCACTCGAAGCCCTCGTTTCACAAGATAGACAGCACCCAATGTGATAGATAGTGAACCGTATCGCCGTATAAAGGCATTGGCTATTAACTATCCCGAGGTATATGTAGGTTACCTCACGATGTTTTCACTCGCCGTTAATATTCCATATTAAATATGAAACTCAGTATTAAAATATGTATACAAGTCAAGTGCTAAGCGGAAGAACTATTTAATTTAAAATAACGTAAGTAAAAAACTGACCTGTATATCCAACCATGATGATGCTGACGAACCGAGGCCAGGCAAACGTAAGTAGGACGAACCATTGAACCTTGGAACCTGGAAAGCAATGATTGCTCATTAGTCTAGCCTAGCCTAGTCTAGTATTACCAACTTTAGCCATTGCAGAGTAAAATGGTTCGAGTATCTGTCTACTGACCCACATTATAAGAGAAATGTTGTGTGGAATATAACTTCCAACTTATCGTAGGAGGTGACTTCTGGATCAAGGGTAATTAAAATGTATTGGACGATGGGCACTTGCATTAGATGATACAAAGTCAGGATAAACTAAACAAACCTATTATCTCCGAACATGTCAAGTTCTTTAAATATTAGTTATCTAGCTTTGTGACAGATGTCAGTTATACTTTAAACAGAAAATAAATAATAATACTGCACTAACCTTCAAATCCAGCGTAATTTCGCATCTATCCCCAGCGTATCCTAACGGACAGAGACAAACTCCATTGACACACCCGCCGCCGTGATTGCATGCACAACCATCTTTCTTGACCTGCTGTGCGCTTTTGACATCATGCAACACTAATGACTTACTACTATCTATTCTTTGTTTTGTGTCTTTTCCGACTCTGTTCTCGTGATTTATATCGTATTTTTCACTATGTTCTTGTATATCATTTTGAATTTCATATTTTGGTACATCAACTTTGGTTTCTTGGTACAAGTTTTTGAATTGTTCAATGGAATTGTCGATTTCATTCTGGTGTTTGTCTGAGTCTCTCATAATTAGTTCGTTGTCTTCGAAGTGCAAGATACCATTGATGTCGTGTATGGCGTGGCTGTAAGACTGACGTGGGATCTGGCTGGTTGTTAGTTCGCTGGGGTTCATGGCTAATGTAGGAGCGCATTCACCTTTAAAGAGAAACGTAATAAAAATATTAAACAATATATTTTTATGAGTTGGATTGAGACAACTCATCTACAGGCTAGTTAAATGTTGACCAACAACTGATAAAAAATGGGTTTGATTGAGGTATACTTCGCTATATCTGTGAATGAATATCCCAGAAGAGTTGGACATCAGAATGGGTATCCTATAAATTTTTGTTACTTAGTAAATGTATGTGTAGTATGTACCAATACGCATGATACTTAGGATCGCGACAATATTATTAATATACATACTCGTACATGTTCAATGTAAATCACTTGAAGTTATGTATTAAAGTATCTACGACAATTAAAGTGACGTCATCTATTAAACTTACAGTTATCCTCGACAATGGAAATTAGAGTGACAACAAGCTCAAACATCAACAAACACACCTAACCAACACCTACCCTAAGCAAGTGAAAGATAAACAGATCAGGCGTCAACTCGGAAGTTGAACTCAAACTCGGGCTAATTCCAATTAATCTGGGGAGCAAACTCGACTATGAAGTTGGAGTTTCTTGAGCACCTTGTTCTTCCCTAACGGCTATAGAGTAGTTTTAAGAGATTCGCGATTTATAGTCATGATTAATAACAAACGGGACTTATCGCGTATGTTTTTAAATAATAAAGTTACCTACAGTAGAATTGTACGTGAGGCGATTGAAATAAAAAAGCACAGTACATTCAATCGTGAAGGAGGTTACAAACTGTCTTCGGCGTGGAATACCGTAATAGATCGACATTCGGTTCAGCATGATCGTGTGAAGCCACAAGATACTGTGAGTGTAGTGTGTAGGTCGCGTGTGTTTAATAAAAACGAGGCAGAGAGGGTAGTCGGAGAAGAATCTGACAGGGCGCTGCGTTGGAGGCGAAGAAATATGCGTCGTCAGTCTGCCCGTGACCATGGCTGCTGCAACGTAGCCGAAACGTCGGGTTAATAAAGGTAACTTTATTATTTAAAAACATACGCGATAAGTCCCGTTTGTTATTAATCATGGCTATAGAGTATTTATTATGTATAATTGCATAACTTACGTAAGGAGTTTTAAGATGGAAGAGTTTGTATTTCATAATTATTAGCGATTATGTAATAACCCTTTGATTTGCAAATTCCTTATCAACACTGTAATAATGGTGTCAAATTGCACGATGATATGTAACAGTTACAATGATTTTGGTTCCTTGATATCTATGAATATCAATGATGAGATTATTTAAGAACATAGAGATAAAAAGGAATAGTTATTTTTAAGCACTCGCGATTTGTACTTTTATTTTACTTTATTTACGAGCATTATTACTATTTATCTAGGTGGACCGATGACCTGAAAAGGGTCGCTGGTAGTGGTTGGCTAAGGGCCACGAGTGATCGTGTTTTGTGGCGTAAGCTTGGGGAGGCCTACGTCCAGCAGTGGACTGACATAGGCTGATTGATTGATTACGTCCTACGCTACTGGGGCGAATTGTCGAGTGATATAAAGGTTCATATATCTTTATTAAAATTTTATCGTGATACGATCCGGTCTCATATAGCAAATAAAACGAAAGGAATATTTAAGAAATCAATTAAGATAGGTTAAAGAAAATTCTAGCAGTAATTGGATTGCTACGAAGAATTTTTTATATCATTCTAAATCATGGTGTCCATAGTATGAAGAATAGAAGATCACGCACGGAAAGTTTAATGGATGTGAGCGAAGCTAGGAAGATTAATCACAATCCTTCATACTGCGATCAATGATCTTTGTCTATCTTCATGACACGGTCACTTTGTAAATGACTGAGTTAATCTATCGGTTAGATGAAGTATTAAAAAGGGTGACGTAGGAAGTACCTATACCCGTCGGGTACCATACCATAAGGCGTATAGATCTCAAGAGAAATAGATTTTAATCGAGACACATGGGTATTTGTGATGTCTGCGTAAACCTCTGCATGGAACGAGCATGATATTAATGCATGTTTTAAGGTATGTAAAGTTAAACTATTTTCTATAGATGAGATATTGAAAAAGAGTGACGTTAGAAGTACCTATAACCGCCGAGTGTGTATTAGGAGGTGTATGTATATAGTGAATACAAATGGGAACCCGTGATTCTTGTCTTCCCGTAGGTAAACGGGCGTGATCTGGGGCCTTAGTCCACTAACGCCTTTTAGCAGATCAATATCAGACCAGTAATAGTGTGAAGTTGGTAGTGGAAGACCAAAAGTGTCGAATTTCACCATTGATATAGGCAAAAGTGTCGAATTTCGCTTCAAAAATGGCGAAAATTATCACTTTTGCTAATTCACTACCAACTTCACACTATTATTGATATGATATTGAACTGTTATTTCGCAAAAAGCATTAGTGGACTAAAGTACCTGTATGTATGTAAGCTATGCAAAGTCAAGTGTCCTCCAAGTAAGGTAAGTAGGAAACGAGCTAATTCCAATAAATCCCAAACTCAAACATGGCACAATTAAGTTGCTCTTCCCAGCTCAGTCTTAAGAGATTAACTCTGCAAAATCTTCTTTAGTTTACCTTTGCCGCGTAATGGGACTTTAATAGAATAGAATAGCTGAAAACCTAACTTTTTACTGAATATTTATAGTATTTTAAGTAAAATATCAACGGGTTTCAATGTATTGAAAACTCAAAAACGATGCTTTTTGTCCTCTGCTAGTCTGGGACGTAAAGAGGAAGCTACCTAGCCGCCGTTCTTTCCAAAAACATTAGAAGGCTAGCTACTTGGAACCAATGTTTCATATGACTTTACATTCCCCAATATTCATGCAAAAAAATGACTATAAGTGACCAAGGAGAAGTTCTGCTATATAAGATATAATCACCCCGAAAGAAATTAAAGGACGTTAATATAGCTATTATGTATGTTACATACAAAGGTATATAAAACCATTATTTAGCTTAGAACGCCATGGTATGCTGATAAATGATAGTACATTGGCAATAGGAATATATGTGGGTGAAGTGGAAGAGCGGTTACGTGGAGAGTGCCCAATAAGACATATGACTATCAGATAGACACCATATTGAAAAATGAGAAATGTTAGATGAGGTGATGTATGAGTGTCAATGAGGCGAGGTTTGTTTGTCAAGATCGGTACAGACGGAGATCCGTAATTTCTGCCAATGGAATCAGGCGTGTATGTATGTATTAGCCTAGACCACCACAAGTCCTATTTATCATCTAATAATCTAGGTGATATTTTGTATGCCTAGGGCATTGCATTTTGCATTCCGAGCGCCTCAGGCACATGATAAAGTTCGATACTACACGCGTTTAGAATAACAATGTGGGAAGCTTGCATTGGCAGAGACTTATGTAATGTAGGTATGGATACATGCACACTCGCCCTTTGTAGGTTAAGGTAAAAAGGTAGGTAGGTATACATTTATTCCGATCCTGGCATAGATAATACTTTCAGTTCATTGATGATAAGTATCCAATAAATAATACTATACTTTTACTAATATTGAAACTTTTTGACTTGGCCATCACATAAATTTATGAAATGAAATGAAATGTAAATCTTTTTATTCAATATAAGGATCATAAAATCACTTATTGAAAGTAAAAAAAAATTTATATAAAAAAAATATATCAATAATATACACTAATTATTAAAATAAATTAAATTAATAAAACTAATGGCACTACGTAAAGAAAAAATCTCTACAGAGAAGAAGTGCCAAGAAACTCTGCAGACAATGTGTACATTAAACTTAATAATAATTCATTAGAACATGATCAAAGCTTCACATTCAACAAAATTATATAGTGTTTAACAACAAACTTCAGGGGAGTCCACATACGAAATGGAACGGGAAGCCATGACCACACATAAATGAAACGTCACATCACATCATTTAAAAAGTCTTTCACTTTGCAGTAGCCCTTCTCGATCAACATCGCTTTAGTGCAAACTTTAAATTTGTCTAGAGGTAAGGACTTTATAGACTCTGTATAGGCAGTTTGTTATACATTTTTATGCCCAGGCCCATAAACTAATCGTTTATTCTTTTTAGTCTAGAGCCACTATAATACAATTTATTTTTATTACGTGTGTTACAATTATGCATGTATTCTACGTATGAATATGACATAAATAACAAAAGCAACAAACAAAACACACATTGCAAATTTCACACACAAATATATTTACAACACAAAAAAACGCTACTAATTTCAAATATTTAACTATCTCATAACACCATCTACTAACTCACCAATATCATCGGACCCGACCGCGTCGTCTACCAGTCGGTACGTCTCACTATTTATCCTCAGGAAGTCGACACAACCTGACAATCCTTCAGATAGACCCAATTTCGCTTGAAGACCAGTCGTGTTGCCTCCACCGCCCAACCAGACTGGTTCTCTGAAGGTCATCCTTGAGAATAGACCCTGGAATACAAAGGAAAATTAATAATAGACAAATATGTAAAATGATAAAAACTAGATTTCTCCTAGGAACGTGGAATCTTTTGGGTGATGGGCTAATAACCTGTTGGAGCTTTATATATTCAAGTTATTATTGCTACATAGGAATTGGAAAATTAAGGAATATTTATCAAATATTGCTACCCTTCTGTTCAAGTAAAGCAAAATAATCTTGAGAAGCATGAATGTCGTAAAACCCCGAGTCGAGTTATGAATCCCTGTGGATGTATAAAAGTACAAGTGATTTTCACGAATAAGCCGATTTACGCCTGCTTTCTTTTTTAAAAAGAAAGAAAACACTATTCACAACATATTACAAAAACCAAACATGGAAATAATAAATATCATGAAAACCGTTGATGCAGTGAAAAGGTGCTGCCTTAGTATACGATGCAGTTAGGCTTTATATTTTTATACTCATCTAACCCGATTTAATAAGGATAGGTAGGTGATTTCACTTATCACATAATTTTTTTATTTGTATGCAGAAATTACTTCTCTTAACACTAGACAGTGACCTATGATATATCATCGTCTCTCCAAGGTTTTGTCCACCAAAAAGGGATTGATGGATGTGAATATGTATGTATGTAAGAGCTTCAGTCTACGTTAAATAACCTAATTTAACAATGTAACCTGGAACTAGTGCCTTGCTAGTTAGGAACGTAAATAGAATGCTAACTAGCTGCCGTTCTTCTTAGCGTGTCATAGAAAGCGACTAAGGAATTAGGACTTAGTAGTATTTTGATAGGGTGATAGATTAGCAACCAGTCACCAATATTCTATATCATTTCAGAAGGTGTGAAGGTGACTTCAAAGGTTTTGCTAAACTTTACCGCCGTGGTATATTAAATATCTGAAGTTCTATCCACACTGAAAGGCTTTAAAAGACGTGAATGATATTTATTTACTGTCTAGCATTGCAAAAATGCCTTTACATTGCATAATTTGAAGTTTAATGTCCTGCGCCCTGTAGGCAAAACCTCTCGTGCTAAGACCAAATTAACTATTCGCCGAATTACCATGCAAACTGCGTGGTAACTACACCATTGTTAATTGGGGACTACAGTTGAGAGTTTACACGGGTGGAGTGGACTGTTAAGTGTCAATAGCAGTTAAGGTATTTTGTAATCATTTTTTATATTGGTGTATAGTTTAAGTTAAACTCGGATATTTCTTAACTGTACTTAAAGTCTACATACTAATATAATTTACTTACTTAATACTTATATGGAATTTTTGGCAACTTTTTCCCAAATACAGGCAAAAAATACCTAAATTATTCGCTGAATCACAACACTGCAGTTTAGAGCTGTACAAGCCCCTAACTAAGATACAAGGGTTAATGGTAGTTAATGTTTACATTGTTGCTCATAACAAAAATTTATAATGAGGAACAAAACCTTTATTATAAGTAAAAATAAAATAAATTTTATTAATTTCTACTGTGCTAGCTTGGCCGTAAAAAATCCTACTTGCTGCCGTTCTTCCCGGTATGTCGTAGGAGGCGACTACGGAACTAGGGGTAAATGAATGATTTTGCGCGATAGGCTAACAAGCTGTCACCGATGTTTCATAAAAGATCACCAACCTATAGTGTATTCGCTTTAAGAAAATAGTGACGTCATCATGTCCCCACGATTTGACCAATGAGACGTGACAACGGTTGACTGCAATTGGTCAAAGTGATTTGTTTTCTTATTAACTAACGTCTCATTGGCCAGTTTAACCTCTGAACGTAATGACGTCACTATTTACTTAACGCGAATAGCCTATAGTATTAATACTAAAAAGAGACCAATAAGTTATTATCGTGTCTCAGAGGTTCTATCTACTCTGAAAGGGATTAAATGTCGTGAATTTATATGTATGTATTTCATATTTGTCACAATTTTATAAAGTTTCTTACAATCCTGGAAAACCACTGACTCCATTTGCATCCATAAATAAGTGAAGCGTAAATAATTGACATACTGTACCCGTGTAAACGCGGCATTTACATTTTGTTTCAAAACCAGACATTCGTTTTTCAGTCGAAACTCTAATTAATAACTATAATTAATTAGACTAGTACTGAAAGTTGGGAACTTGTAACACAGTGTAAGGTTTTCTTGGAATAAATAATGAACACATTGTGGTAAACAAAACCAAAAGCTTATAAAATATGGAAGTTAAAACTTAGGTGATGTTAGGTGTACCTATAACCGCTGAGAGTGTATGAGAAGATGTATGAATGTCAATGAAGCGAAAGAGGCCTGTCAGGATCGGGACAAATGGGGATCTGTGTTCTCTGCCTAGCCCTCTACAGGGAATCAGGCGTGATGTGTATGTATGTTAAAACTAAGTCTCGTCCTAGCTGGGAGGTCAAAAGAATGCTATCTAGCTGCTGTTTTTAAAACATGTCGTAAGAGGCGACTAAGGTACTAGGGGTCTATGGAATCTATTGGGCGTTAGGCTAGCAACATAACACCAATATTGCATGAAACATCACAACCCCAATATTCATCCTAAGAAGTGACTATATTAGGTCGTATCCTAGGACATGCCGATAAAATGACACTAGTAGACTAATTAGCGTTCTGGATTACTAATACATTATTTACGCAATATTTATGTAAGTAAGAATCCGACAGAAACCTAGAAAACTCCGAATAACAATTAACTTTCCGAATCATTAAAAACTCAACCATTGTGACAAGACTGAAAGGCCGACAATTAAAACTTTTATCTTCGCCATGAATAGAGGATGGTATAAAGCGACCAATTTAAAGAGACGAGGAGCTTTAGCACTTTAATAGGACTAGCTGCCATTCTTCTTGGTTTAAGAATCAACTAGGAATAAAAAGCAGCTGTGTAATACACCTACATTTTGGTAGTCGTGAATTATACCACCAATTGATGTGATATTGTCAGGTTACGTTAGTAAGACTCTTTATGAGATTATATGTATGTATGAGTACAAATTACAACGAGACTTTATGAGATTATATGTATGAGTAGAAATTAAGTATATATTTTAAATATGAGGTAAGTATACTCGTATAAAGCTTAGGAAGGATGGTCACTTTTTAGTATGGGACTTAAATAGAATGCCCATTAGCTGTCTGTACCCTGTAGAGGAAAGCGACTAAGAGACTAGGGGTAAATGTAATATATTGGGCTTTATGACCTTGATAACGTCGATAAAAGTGACCGAGAACATGTTATATATCCAAGGACTTATTCACACCGAAATAAATTAAGGGTAGTAAACGTATGTATGTTTTAGAGAGTATATAAAAACATGAGTATAAGTACATATCAGAATTATAATTTACAAAAGAAGAACACCTATGACTATAGCATACATATTTACCTAGATAAATGTACATACTTCCTTTATATAAAAAGTACTTCCCGTACTATTAAAACGGATATAAAAACGCCAGTATAAGTACATATCACCCTTAAAATTCACAAAAAGGGACACCTATACCTCCCCTACCAGTATAAGTTATAACAAGTGCAACGGCAGTACTTAGGAAAGTTTTAATGCGCTCCTGTAGGATTATCGAGAGGTATCAGGTGAGAGGGTTGTAAGAGGATGAATGGATTGGTGGTCGGGTTACAGGATTGTTAAATGAGGTTTTATGTGTTATGTGTATGTAAATGTGATACAATATTGTGGTAGTTTCAGTTGGTTAAATTGTATATATGTATGTTTAAGAGTATATAAATTTAATAAAATAAGAATATTTACGATGAGCCTAGATGAAAGAAGATTAGACTAGCCAAACAGAAAAGTAAAATTATTAATTTAAGCACGTTTCACTCCTTGTAACCGATATTTCGTGGGAATTCTTTAGGCATTTAGCTAGTAACCAGTCAGCATTGTTTCAAAACACACAACTCCAATATACATGCTAATAAGTGACCCTGATGATGTCTTCAATTTTCTGTCCACACCAAAAGGGATTAAAGGACGTGAATGTATATGTATGCATGGCAAGCGGAAAAAACGTCGGGTAAAAGACAGGAATTTATATCTTAATTAATTTATCGTGAAACGACTCGGTCTCACATCATCAATACATACTACATAGTATAAAACAAAGTCTCTTTCTCTGTCCCTATGTCCCTTTGTATGCTTAAATCTTTGAAACTACGCAACAGATTATGATGCGGTTTTTTTAATAGATAGAGTGATTCAAGAGGAAGGTTTATATGTATAATAACATCCATTAAATAGTGGAGTAGCCTATATATTTTATACCCGTGCGAAGCCGGAGCGGGTCACTAGTAGTAAATAAAATGAGTATAAATCGCGAGTGTTTAAAAATAACTACAGATGGCACTTCACCAATTTTCAACATACCTTAGACCGTCCACGAACCCTTTTCCCATTGTTGAGCCGTAGCCAGGCGTCCCAGCGATGCCGATACACGGAGATGGTATTCCACCTGCCCAGACGGACGGGCTCTGGGGACCGGAGGATGCCCGTGCCACTGCCACAGTCGAATCTGGTGGGAGGAATTTTATAAGAGAAGAGGTACTGGTTTATTTAGAATACGAGTACGAAAACCTGGCTTCGTGATTTTGGCAGAATTGTCGCTACTTAAGTCATAGATAGAGCCATGTAAAACAGCGTGTTATTATAATTTACTCCATAAAATCGAATGTAGCGGATTATGTTGTCGGATCAAATTCAATATTTGTTATGTTTTATTACCCAACAGTTAATGTCACCATCGAGTTAACTTGAGAGTCAGCACTTAATGTGACAGGTAAGAAACCATGCCACCGTATGCATACTGAGCCATGTCGTGTACGCACATACATACATCACGCATCTCTCCTTACATACATACAACGTAGAATGTTACAAACACCCATTTTTTTACCCTGGCCAAACTTTCGCTTCATTGACGTGCATAAACGTTCTAATACAGACTCAAGACTAAGTACTTGGAAAGTCACCATTTTTTTATAAGTCACTCTTTAAACTTTACGAATAAAAATAATCGTAGTATATCAAATGCGTTCTCTATCTTTTCCGAAGACACAAATCAACACTACAATTTCTATCGTTACTAAATCAACCAAAAATCCTCTCACCTCAACTCCACATGTCCCTGCCGCAGCACCAGCGCCAGATAGTCACCAGATAGGTCATCATGCTCCCCCGTTAGTAGCAGGACTCCATGGACACTTTCCGGTCTGACCCTCAGGCGGAGACGAACTCGTTTGTATGCCCCTCTAAGAGCGGAATAGGCTAACCACGATGAACCGGAGAAACGGGGGGTTGATATGTTGTGGGCTGGAAGAGAGGTTATTTTATTATAATTATGTTCCAGTAATAATAATAATAATAAACGTTTATTTCAAAACACGAGCACACAATACAATACATTTGCATACCCCCTAAAAAAGGGCAAAGCCCTGTGGCTTAGGGTGGGTAGGCTTCTAAATACACTAACTGTAGGTGGTTGACGTGTAAATTTAGAGCAACTATAGTAATATATTTGGGACACTTTACTATTCATTTTGTAAACGTAGTGTAGGACGCCCCCCCTGCCAGATTGACCGATGATCTGGAAAAGGTGATTTGTGATCGTGTTTTGTGGCGTTACCTTGGGAAGGCCTACGTCCAGCAGTGGACTGTCATAGGCTAATCAATCAGCCTATGACAGTCCACTGCTGGACGTATTATTCGGACGGATTATTCATTTTATAAGAAAAGAGGACTTATTGCGTATGTTAAAAACAAAGTATTACCTTTGTTACCTAACGTTTCGGCTCAGTTGCAATGACCATGGTCACGGGTTAACTGACTGAAGTTGTCCCGTTTTCTTGTAATATGTTGAAATAATTAAGCCAATATGTATTAGTGCATCTTTGCAATAGAAAATAACTTGTGAAATGCGCCAAAGTACACAAGTTTAATTTAAATATACATCAGTAATAGTTACTAATACACCAAAAATTTAGCTAAACGCACAACAAAGGTTAGGTTCAGGTTGAGACTGTATTATTTTGGTGTACACAATTAAGTATGTATTGATGTTCATTTGATACTAGCCCTTGTATTATAACCATTTTGAAAGCAAAAACTTTGGTACGTAGATAGATAAAGGTAGATAATTAAAAAACGTACAGTACTTTATTCATCACGATCAAAAACACACATGGGTACATTCACAACCATCAGGTTTCAATAGGAACACGTCATTTTCAATTACGCCGTAACGCATGCAAAAATCCAAAAGCATTTTCAGTCATATCGCATTTCAGACCTCGTACAATCAACGGAGCGGGTAATTCGAAACAAATTGTGTATGTGGGTGGACGTGAAAAAGCGCCATCTATCGAATTACATAGGCATTGTTTTGTGTTTTGTAATTGTGAGGTAATTACGTACGTTTTTTTCTGTTTTATGTTAGTTCGATTTTTATATAGTGAAAATCATGGCCGAAGTTTCTATATAAGTGTTAGGCTTATTAAAGTACATTCACGACCATTAACCCTTGCGGGGTAGTCAGAGGTTCAGGTGTCCATCTTCGCAATTACGAAGGTAGTAATTCTATGGCCACCTCGAATTTATTAAAAATTAAAGAATATAGACAGTTTCATTTCCTTGGCAACTAGTAGTTGTGAACTCTTAGTGACAAATTTTCCTTATACGAATAATTCAGTTGCTAAACTATGTAACATACCACTTTTTGAAGTTTTCGTGTTTTACGAGTAATTTCTTTTATACACTAAATACTTCCATCTTTGCATTCAACCGTATTATGGTAAAGACATTGCACTTCCAAATACAGCGGAAGTTGGCGTTGACAGCCACCGTCCGCCATGCTTAATTACGTCCGAGCACTTCCGGACGTCCGGTAGCGAAGGCAAACGGGTTAAAGCCCTGTGGAGCTCCGATCCGATTTTGAAACTACTACGTAATAGTTGTTGATGTAACATAGTGGCTGGAATAACTATTAGTATTAGTTTGTTCGATATTGGAGTAGGTAATATAGAATGAACTGTAATATAAATAAAGATCTAGAATACTATTTGATTATACAAATTAGGATAGAATATGTATTTATCAAACAATTCTAATCTAATTTTGAAGACCTCTTTGGAGCGATTGGTTAACTACTTGAACGCTGATCGTGGGGTCCTAGGTTCGATTCCTGATGGAAGCAGAGTTAAGAACTGCTTTTCCAGTGCTCAATCTGGTCGTTGTGCCTGGCAAGTAAATTGTCCCCAATTTTGTATATAAAAAGCGCAACAACTGTAATATGGCTATTATAAGTGACCAATAAGATACTGTTTTTAAGGTTTTTTCTAATTCGAAAGGGATAGATGGATGTGAATATGTATTTGAATATATGCCTATATAAATTAAAGCTACCCACCTACCTTAATTTACCTAGTACCTGTTATAAATCTCAGGCCAATTCAAATCCGATTATTTAATATAATATCCACACGTGAAAAGTTAAAAAGCGTTTTCGTTGGAACCCAGTGAGCAGAGCAAATTGAATTCTGCTGCATGACTCTGCCAACTAACTTTGACTCCATTGCTATTCCAGTTGTAGTTGAGAAAATTAATTTCGCATTCACAAAATTTTGCATCATGTTTGTCTGTTGGGGAATTACATCCAGTTTTATCTACATGGACAGATGAAATGAAATGCCTGAAGACTCGTGATTCAAAGTAATGCAATAAAGGAAAACATGAAAATATTCTATTTAAAGATAGACAAAAATATACAACCTTACAACATGTGTACGGGATTGATTAAAAATAAAATACATCAATGAACACTCACATAATTATGCTCAGAGATATGTTATATCTTGATGGAACCAAAAATCTCATCGGATGTTCCGGTAGATAGTCGAGAAAACCGATATTTTGTATAACTTGCATACATGCCAGATCAACAAAGGAAATTATATAATCAGAGCAATAAAATCCCAGCACACAGTATAGGTAGATAGATAGGTATAGATTGAGTCGAAATCTTATCATAGTCTATTATAGTCTCCCTATTAGATATCGACCGTCTCAGACACTCATTATTGCCAATATCTATGAGGAAAAATATTAGTAAAATGTCAAGAAGCTTACCTCCACAGCTAGTGGCACACCTACACTTCCCTTCGCCACAAGCACTGCAGTTACACTTGTCCAGGGCAACTGTCATCTGCGTCTGGAGAGTTGGTCTGGGGTTCTGTAGGACAAAGAAGAAATGAAAGAAGAGTTATATATTATGATGTATCAATCACTGTGTTGTAAGCTAAAAACTTAGGCCCCTAGCCAAGAGGTAACGAGTTGTATATAGATATTGAAATCAGTTGAACAATAAAAGCCATTTTCTTGCAGTAGCGTAGTGATAACTTCCGACTTGTTGCCATTTTGATAGGGCTCTTAGTAGTACATAATATATGTTAATATTGCTGGAATACACATACATACATATTCAGTGTAAAAATATTTTTTACTATCATAGCACGCTCTATGCTACAACTACGTGAGGTAAAAGTTATCAAAAACTGACTCAATTTTTGTAGATATTAACGATTATTATAATATTATAAACTGCTGTTTACATCTCTAAAACGACTAATGGATAAATTTCCTTTATATGCTCCAAATTGATTAATATGTTCTATAAATCAACATACGGGTAACTGAAACTACGTCTGTTTACGAACTGAACTACTTACCTTTTGCTCCAAACTAGGTCCTTGTGTCGTAACTTTCACTCTATCCATCGCCTGATCCACAATCTCATTATCCATCTCACTCCCCACTATGAGATTGAGATCATCCCTACTCACTCCATCTTCTATCAGATTGAACAGACCCTCAAACTGCTTCTTCCTCTCACCAATGTTGGTGTAGGCAGAAGAATCCTTAACTTGACTCTCTGGTTCGTCATAATCATTAATTTTAATGGACGGTGCTACTTCTAACTCGGCGGAGAAGGAAACATCTTTTTGGTAGATTATTTCTTCGTTCGCTCCGACGGTGCTCGGGGTTGAGTTTTGGGGGTGTGTCGCGTTCAGTTCTGGAACAAGATAATTGAGTTTCAATATGTATTGCTATATTTTATTTATGCTTGACGAATGCACTTAGTTATCTAAAAACAATCTTTGACATGTTCCGAGTTTGGTAACCAACGAAGAATATATATAATACTAGCGACCTGCTCCGGCTTCGCACGGGTATAAAATATATAGCCTACTCCACTATTTATGGATGTTATTATACATATAAACCTTCCTCTTGAATCACTATTTTTTTTATCTATTAAAAAAACCGTATCAAAATCCGTTGCGTAGTTTCAAAGATTTTAGCATAAAAAGGGTCATAGGTACAGAGAAAGCGACTTTGTTTTATACTATGTAGTGGTAAGAAATGTAAATGTAATCTACAGATCCAATCAAAAGGATTCTTCGAGCAAGGCAATAATTAACTCTAAAAATTTAACACCTCTTGTCCAAAGTTGCCCGCAAACGATTTGGTAAAAGGTGGATTCGTGGTGGCTATAAATAAAAGACAAATAAAAAGAAGGGTTGTTAGAAGTTTGCGTGATCATCTCCGTAATTGTGGAAATAGTAATTTTATGTCCACCACGATCCCTAATAAATGAAATACTTCACTATTGCGAAGATAAACTTGTCTCTAACTACTCCACAAGGGTTATTTGTCGTCTATTGTATTGTATACAATGCTATGTTATTTCAACACGTCTACCTTCCAACCAAAATACAATACTCATAAAGATTTAGATAAAGTGAGAAAATCTCGGAGTGAGTTGTAAAGTAATTTTTGGCTTGACTTGTAATCCATCCGGCAAAGTTAGTCTGGGGCGCTACAGGAAAAAAGCAATTTCAAAGAGAGTAACTTTTTAAGAAATGTAATCTGTTATAATTATGTCCGAAGGGTCTATGTTGGCTTAATCAAATCTGGAGGTACAAGTTTCAATGTTTTTTAAGTGGATAAAGGGGTGCTTGAGTGGTTTTATTACTATTGTTTCAAATATTCTTGCTGGTTGAGAAAATACTTCTTTATTTAACCCTTAGACTACCAAATTACATACATACGCTTCACGACTTGTGTATACATACTCCCTTTTTTATTATTAAGGGGTAGTCAGAGGCTTGAATAGTGTTGTAAAGAACTCGAGTGTTTTAGTCTTATTCGATAGACTCGACTAGTGTTGTAAAGAACTCGAGTCTTTGAGTCCTAAATTTAGAGCTCGACTCTGCATTACACGACTCTACTCATAACAATAAGACTCTTAAGAATAAAGAACTCAAGTCTATATGAGCTCTTGAACGCGAGACTCGAGACTCGAGTCTTCTTTAGCGCTCGAGTCCTTTTTACGCGCCGAGTCGCGCTCGAGTTCTTTTCCGCTTTGAGTCATTCTATTTAAAGCAGCCAATAAAAGGCTACAAATAAATACAATAAATTACACTATTTGTCATAGCGTGATATTATATACCCTATAGGCTTCCCCAATAAAAGGGCTATTTAACACTGAAACAATTTCCAAATTGGACCAGTAATTCCTGAGATTAGCGCGTTCTACCAAACAAATAAACTCTTCAGCTTTATTATATAAGTATAGAGATTTACTCTAAATAAATCACTGTCAGCATTTCGAAGACCAGTTTGAAGAAGACTCGAGCTCTTTTAAGACTCGAGCTCTTTTAAGACTCAACCTCTTTATAAGACTCGAGTCACTCGAGTTCTATTTAAGGTTTCGAGTTCAATAACGGCGCTCGAGTCTTCATGATAGGACTCAGACTCGGCTCGACTCAAGACTCCGAGTTCAGTTAGTTCACTGAGTCTTAGAAAATTGAGTCGAGTCTATCGAATAAGACTAAAAGAGTCGAGTTCTTTACAACACTAGACTCGACTCAATTTTCTAAGACTCAGTGAACTAACTGAACTCGGAGTCTTGAGTCGAGCCGAGTCTGAGTCCTATCATGAAGACTCGAGCGCCATTATTGAACTCGAAACCTTAAATAGAACTCGAGTGACTCGAGTCTTATAAAGAGCTTGAGTCTTAAAAGAGCTCGAGTCTTAAAAGAGCTCGAGTCTTCTTCAAACTGGTCTTCGAAATGCTGACAGTGATTTATTTAGAATAAATGTCTATACTTATATAATAAAGCTGAAGAGTTTATTTGTTTGGTATGGTATGTATATCTCACAAAAATAGCCTTTTATTGGCGGAAAAGAACTCGAGCGCGACTCGGCGCGTAAAAAGGACTCGAGCGCTAAAGAAGACTCGAGTCTCGAGTCTCGCGTTCAAGAGCTCATATAGACTTGAGTTCTTTATTCTTAAGAGTCTTATTGTTATGAGTCGAGTCGTGTAATGCAGAGTCGAGCTCTAAATTTAGGACTCAAAGACTCGAGTTCTTTACAACACTAGGCTTGAATGCCCATCTCCGAAATTTCGAAGGAATGTTAGGTATGAGTCATTCGAAGCCCGCGTATCACTAGATAGACAACACCCAACGTGATAGGTAGTAAACCGTATCGCCTCTTCTTCTCATACGAAGTCCGAGGTCTTACCCACTGGCCGCTTTTTTACCAAGTTCTGTAAAAGTATTTCCTCCATAATCGTGTTCGAAAATACACTGGCGGTGAGGGTGTTATTGAACCTAGCTTTCTTCTTCACAGGAAATTGCAAGAGACGACTAAGAAATTAGGGCTATTGGCTATATGGCTATTATAAATAGTATTTGAATATCTTCAATAACATAACTATGCTGTAACAACTGAACTAAGAGACTGGAATTCCATTAAAGTATTTTTGGATGATATTTTTTTATTTTTGGATTGGATACTAATTATCAATCGTCATTCTGACTTTCTTACACCTGTATCCAACATATCCAACGTATGTGACTAAAGATTCTAGGAGTTTTTGTATTATCATCTCTGGAATTCAATATTCTAGCATATACACATTCATTCTTCTCAAGGCGGGTGTACGTAGCGTGAAGAACAGATGAGCATATATGAGAACGTTAATTGGTGTGAGTGAAGCAAGAGAGATTTTTCAGCATCGTTCCAGGTGGCGATCGGTAGTCTCTGCCTATAACGTAGGGGACATAGAGGCATGAACATACATGTACGTATGAATGAGTGATTTGTGTTGTGGTGTATATTCCCTCGTATAAGTTAATTTACTTCCTTTTCCTTATTGGTTTCCGATGTCAACATTGATGGATGGTTTCAAGGAAACCCTTCGAATACGAAATAATTTTCATGATTTGTCATCCAATTTCCAAGAAAAATAATAATGTATGGACGTAAAAATGTATATCTAACTAAACATCGGACCTACTTTGGATCTACTTTTGTGTTATGAACGCCGTGAATTTTTTTTCAATTTCATAGCTGTCCTTTGATTCTGTACATTGTTCATATAAGACAAAGACTAAAATGTGTTTTAAGTGTTCATTTCTGAACTACGGAGTTAGTGATTCTTTGGACACACCGCCTGTTAATCAGATATACGCTATATAATGTACTAGGTTGTAAGCCGTCACTATCCAAGCACCAGCCACCAGCCACTATTACCTATCCTGAGGTATAGGTAGGTTTTCTATCTCCTCGCAATTATTTAATATATAATATAATAATAATATTTGGACATCATTACACCAATTGAACTAGCCCCTTGGTAGGTACCTATACCTATCCTGAGGTATAGGTAGGTTTTCTATCTCCTCGCAATTATTTAATATATAATATAATAATAATATTTGGACATCATTACACCAATTGAACTAGCCCCTTGGTAGGTACATTTAAGACTTGTGTTAAGGGTACTAGTCAACGTAAATTTAAGAAATATATACTTATTATATATATAGATAAATACATATATATCATATATAATCAACGACCAGACTGGAAAGTAGATGAAAAGCGTAGTTCTTAACACTGCCTCCACCGGGAATCGAACCCGGGACGTGAGATTAGCGTTCAGGCGTCTAACCGATCGCGCCACGGAGGTCGTCATATACTTATAGTCAGGGGAGTAATTAAAATGATTTTAAAGAGTCGATGTATTCTTTCACGTACTTTATTCCCGTGCGGGGACAGAACCCCGGAGATATTATATGTACTATAGATATATAATATTGAAATTGAAAAATTGAAATTGAAAACCATTTATTTACAAGGACAATACAATACACAATACAAACACATAATAACTGCACTAATTTTTAAACTAAACAGATCAAATAATAATGAAAACATTTAAAACATAAAAACATTGTGTATACTATAAATTGGAGTTGCGATGTTTAAACGGAAAATAGGTGACAGGTAGCTAGTCTATCTCCCAATATATCTTTTTACTCCTAGTCCTTTAGGAGCCTCCTATGACATGCTGTTGAGAACGATAGCTAGTTAGCATTAACACACGACTTTACGTCCCAGATTAGCACAGGACAATTAGTTATAGTTGAGTCATAATTATTTTGATTTTTTATAAAATAAAACATAATAATATAATATAATAATGAAGGACACTATTACACCAATTTAGTTAGTACCTTGCTAAGTATGTATATTTATGACTTGTGTTAAGGGTACTAGTCAACGTATATTTAAGAAATATATACTTATTTTATATCGATACATGCATATATAGTATATATAATCAACGACCATACTGGAAAGCAGAAGAAAAGCGTAGTTTTTAACTCTGCCTCCACCGGGAATCGAACCCGGGATCTCACTATTAGCGTTCCGGCGGCTAACCGATCGCGCCACGGAGGTCGTCAAATCATATTCATTCAAACCCTAAACCAGAAGAATAAAGATGCCACATACACATCACACCCCTTTCTCTACACAGGGGTGTTAAATTACATCAATTAAAGTTAATGAACCCAACAAAGCAATTGACAAGCCCGCTAAATCAGGTTTGACATATTGTTGACACTAAGCGCTTGTCAAACAAAATTGAACTCTACTCTGTGTCACCGATAATTCTGTTGACACTGTTATTGATTCATCTGTCAACTGTCAGGTACGAAATCGCGCGTAGAGTACCCGCCACATAAGGTGGCAGTTGGAGGCGTCGCCACAGTCGCTTAATGCAGTGTTGCCAGTAAACACGCCAAAACTAGCACTCACTGTGCCATACGGCTCGATACATTATATTGAGGTTTCATTTGTAACGATCTTTGGTTGCAGAGCTATAAACTCAAATAAAACAAATTAATATACCAAAGTCAAAATATTTTTATTCAAAATAGGCCCTATCATAAGCTCTCTTTGAAAGTTATTTTATGATCTAAGTACAAATTAAAAAAACTATATATTGACAAAAGGAATATATATGAGTGAAGTGGAAGGGCGGTTACGTAGAGGCCGGCCTAATAAGACATATATGTAACAGTCAGATAGACGCTATATTGAAAAAAGGTGACGTTAGGAGTACCTATAACCGCCGAGAGTGTATTAGAGAATGTATGAATGTCAATGAAGCGAAAGTGGTCTGTCAGGATCGGGACAAATGGGGATCCGTGATCTCTGCCTACCCCTCTACAGGGAATCAGGCGTGATGTGTATGTATGTATGTAAAAAAACTATTTCAAACATGGCACTGAGCATTGTCTTTACATATTTTTACCGAGGTTAGTTCACCAACCATTTCGGCTGCTCAAGATGCCACGTCATGAAGACCACGACCGCTCTGATAAGAGCGTAACGATTGAGAAGAAGAAGTTCAGCGGAGACCCTTGGAGAAGAACTAACAAGAAACTCCAGAAATCAATTTATTATAATCACCCTTAACAAACATAAAAATTACAAAGAGTGGGCAAAAAACACAACGCTGGTAATACTAAATTTACCTTTCATACAAAATAACACGCAATGGCGGAAACGTCAAATTTAGTTCCAAGTTTGGCTACTGCCACCTTATGTGGCGGGTACTCTAGAGATCCCGCCACATAAGCTGGCAGTTGGGGGCGTCGCCACAGTCGCGTAATTCAGTGTTACCAGTAAACACGCCAAAACTAGCACTCACTGTGCCATACGGCTCGATACATTATAGGTTTCATTTGTAACGGTCTAAAAATATTTTGACTTTTGACTTTGATATATTAATTTGTTTTATTTGAGTTTATAGCTCTGCAACCAAAGACCGTTACAATGAAACCTATAATGTATCGAGCCGTATGGCACAGTGATTGCTAGTTTTGGCGTGTTTACTGGTAACAGTGAATTATGCAACTGCGGCGACGCCTCCATCTGCCATAATATATTCAAAATTATAAATATCACAAGTTCTCTTTGAAAGTTATCTTATGATCTAAGTATAAATTTAAAAAAACTATTTCAAACATGGCACTGAGCATTGTCTTTACATATTTTTTACCGAGGTTAGATCAGGGGAGACCCTAGCTTGGAGAAGAACTAACAAGAAACTCCGGAAATCAATTTATTATAATCACCCTTAACAAACATAAAAATTACAAAGAGTGGGCAAAAAACACAACGCTGGTAATACTAAATTTACCTTTCATACAAAATAACACGCAATTGCGGAAACGTCAAATTTAGTTCCAAGTTTGGCTACTGCCAGCTTATGTGGCGGGATCTCTAGTTTAGAGATCCCGCCACATAAGGTGGCAGTTGGAGGCGTCGCCACAGTCGCGTAATTCAGTGTTACCAGTAAACACGCCAAAACTAGCACTCACTGTGCCATACGGCTCGATACATTATAGGTTTCATTTGTAACGGTCTTTGGTTGCAGAGCTATAAACTCAAATAAAACAAATTAATATATCAAAGTCAAAATATGTTTATTAAACTATTTCAAACATGATTAATAATTAACGGGACTTATCCTTCTTATTATATATTACATATATTATGTGTTCCTTCACTCTGTCCGCAATAGACCGTTTAGTGTGTTCGACGTAGGATTTCCCACAGCTGCAATCAATCTTATACACACCCTTATATCTTATATCATGAGTATAAATCGCGAATCTCTTAAAACTATTTCAAACATGGCACTGAGCATTGTCTTTACATATTTTTTACCGAGGTTAGATCAGCGGAGACCCTAGCGTGGAGAAGAACTAACAAGAAACTCCGGAAATCAATTTATTATAATCACCCTTAACAAACATAAACATTACAAAAAGTGGGCAAAAAACACAACGCTGGTAATACTAAATTTACCTTTCATACAAAATAACACGCAATGGCGGTAACGTCAAATTTAGTTCCAAGTTTGGCTACTGCCACCTTATGTGGCGGGATCTCTAGCAAGTTTATGCTGGTTTGGGATGTAAAAAATGCTTCCAGCTGTTTTTCTGTAGAGTGACATGAGGTAAAATGAATTGAAAGGGGTCAACTAGTAATATTTTATTGATATTCCATATTACCAGTATCTTAACTCTAGTAATACTAGAAATTACCTCAATCCAACAGTCGCCTTTTACACCTACAGGGGGGATGGGAGTGTCAAACTATATTGGTTAAACACGGATTAATAGGACTTAATCAGCAGTCCGATTTCTCCCCATGGATGTTGTAAGAGTGGAATAAGGGCTCTAAAGTGATTTTTATCTATTTTGGGTGATGGGTTGGCAACCCATCACCCGAGACAGTATTATATTATCTGTGTCCGTGACTTGATTGATATTGATGCTGGCATACCACTTTATTAAATTTACATACCTAGTTAATTTTATAGAAACACCTTAGTGTTTCTATAAAATTACCGAATGACCCATACCTAACATGCCTTCGAAATTTCGGAGATGGGCATTCAAGCCTCTGACTACCCCGCCATAATAAAAAAGGGAGTGTGTATAGACAAGTCGTGAAGCGTATGTATGTTATGTTATGTAAACACCTTAGAATATATATAAACTCAAACACCTTAGTATTTAATTATCTGTGACCATATGAACCGAAAATAAACCATAAAATGAGCAAACAGTATTAGACATGCTTTATTTGTAATTTTATTCATATATTAGAAGTGCTGAGAAAAGGGGATGTAAGGAGTACCTGTAATTGGCAACCATGTATGCAAAGGTGTTAAAGAGGCGAACGTGGCATGCCAGGATCAGGAGAAATGGGGCAACGTAATCTCTGTCACCCCTCTAAGGGGAAGCGGGCGTGACGCGTATGTATTATATGTAATTCTAATTCATGACTTAATATTATGTATGCGTACGTATATGCGCTCATGACCATTATTACCATTGTCCCTAGTCTCCTTGTCGCCTCTTACAACTTGATGGAAAAAACCTGTATATATTTTAATATCTGTGAGACCTGTGACGAAGCACAGAAGGCTGAATTGTGAGTACCTATTAAAGAATCCGTGAATCGTGATCGAGGTAAAATCGTCTGACGACGGATACTTGCTCGCTAGAAATAGACTCTGCGGTGAATTTTACATACCTACTTTATTTTATAGAAACACCTTATGAATCTAAAGACCTTATGAAATAAACCATAAATTGCCATACCATAATACCTACTCGTATGTCATTCAAGTTTTTTAAGGAAGGCACCTATACATAGGTGGCGGGGTAGCCGAGTGGATTAGCGCCTTAACTCTCTGGGTGATCCAGGTTCGAATCCCGGCGGCACCAATGTTTATTTCTAATTTCTAATAAATATGTGCCTTGCGTCCACACTCTGGTCCGTCCTAGCCGTAAAACGTGTTAGGTGGGACCAATTAAAACAGAGATAAAAAATAATGAAAAAATTATCGGCGAGTATCATATACCCTACTCAAATTTAGATGGAGCTATTTCACTTAATTTAGCTAGCTAATCGCTCTAGTATGGACAAATACAAAAGTGACCTCTATTATTGAGAAGATGCACGATTTATGCACGATTTCATGCATTCGATGTCACGCCATCTGTTTTTCCAATTTCGCTTCAAAAATAAGCGGAGTAAAATAAGAAGTTAGCACTTACCAAAAAATTTGTATGGGATGGGGTATCTGTACTGTATAGTATTATATTATCTGTGCCAGTATGGATAATTATCATACATACATACACATCACGCAGATACACATTATGTTCATCACACACAATCACATACCAGGCTTCGTGTATGTTTTAAGCCACTCGAAGCCCACCTTTCTCCTAATTGCCATTGCCTAGTGTAATAAGTGATGAGTTCACCACTATTCACTGATACTGTTTTGGTAGGATGTTTTCCCTTACAAAAAAAAGAAGATATAAGATTATAATTATAAGTATTATTTTTAATCAAGCTCGCCTGTTAGTAAATACTTTGTCTAAATAGATTATATACTTATAATGATGATAATTACTTTGCATATAATATAATGTACTATATTTGTAGCCATCGGCTAATAAATAAATAATTATGGACGTGTGTAGGTACCTGTAAGGCTTTTATATATCCTTGGGAAGTAGCGGAACGATAAACAGGTGAGCACAGTGCGAAATGAAGCCTTATCTTTATGAACATGGTCCCGATTATATACAGTATTAGGGTTCATACGAGAGGTTTTAAAATAGGGTTTATATATTGTTTTATTTCTACTGAAAGTGCAAAAGTGTAATTTTACGGGTTGATTAGGATAGAAACTTTAAAAGAAGAGAACAGTTTTAGATTGTAAAACTACTTGTGAACATTTCTGTAAGTAGATTTTCATTTCTGTAGAAACGCATTTTCGAGAAGTTTAATAGATGTGAGTTAAACAAGCAAGATTTGTCAGGATCAAGGTAGTAATCGATAGTCACCACCTATCTCGTTATGTAAGTATTCATTTACATTGAGTCGATCGCAACGGACCTATTTGGCTGACCTATTGGTAAATGGACGTATAAAATACAAACACTGTCAAGACTATTGATCCTGTCGATGTCGTATACTTATTCGCGTGACCATCTTCACTATTGCGGATATAGTAAATCAATGGCCTTCGAATCTAGGCGTAGTATCTATATTAATACTCAATAATATTTATTTCGAATCGACAACATATTATGTCTGGAAAATAAAATTTTATAAAATATTCACTCAATTGTAATTTTTTTTAGCCTTTTTATACTGCGAATATTTTTTTATCATATATCTATGTATATGGCAAGAGTAGCGACAATTCTGCTAAAGTCACGTACTTACTGACAAAAGCTGGGCTTTCATACTACACATCACACCTGATTCCCGGTAGGCAGAGATCACGGATCCCCATTTGTTCCGATCCTGACAGACCACTTTCGCTTCACTGACACTCATACATCTTCTCATACACACTTTCATTACTATATAGTATAAAACAAAGTCGCTTTCTCTGTCCCTATGTCCCTTTGTATGCTTCAATCTTTGAAACTACACATTTAACAACGGATTTTGATGCGGGTTTTTTTAATAGATAGAGTGATTCAAAAGGAAGGTTTATATGTATAATAACATCCATTAAATAGTGGAGTAGGCTATATATTTTATACCCGTGCGAAGCCGGAGCGGGTCGCTAGTATTCGTATATTATAATCACCTCGTGTAAACGTATCTCAGGTTTCCCTCATCCTATTGTGGCCCCGCCCCCACGCTGAGCGCTCATTAATCTACTTCATTTGTGCGATGTGCTGGGAGACTACGGAATAAAACACTTAGGCAAGCCCCGAATGTTTTTATAACACATCACTTATACGTTCAGTATTAAAGGGTCGTAAAGAGAATGCTAACTAGTTTGCTTTCATCCGCATGTTGTAGGAGGCGACTAAGGGACTAAGGTCTAGCGACCTATCACCGACGTTCCATACAAACTCAAAAGTTTATGATATAAGTGACTTAGGAGATATTATTATCGTCTCTCTAAGGGATTGAAGGTTAGGAATGTATGTATTAAGCATAATTAATTGTTAAAAAATATGTACGTGTGGTATATTCTCTCGTATAAATCTCATAATACAGTCACAGATAATATAATACTACAGTATTATAATATACATACATACATATGCACGCCTTACATCCCTAACATAATAGGCAGAGACTATCGATCGCCACCTTGAACGGCTGACAAATATCTCTTACCTCACACACTATATGCTCTTCTGTTCTTCACGTCGCGTACACACGTTTTGAGAAGAATGTTTCCTAATTATCACCAAATTTCACCATTGATATCAGTTAAAGTTACTTTTGCTATTCCACTATCTACTTCACACTATTTCTGATCTGATATTGACATGACATTTTGCAAAAACTCCGTTTGATGACCTCCGTGGCGCTATTGGTTAGACGCCTGAACGCTAATCGTGAGGTCCCGGGTTCGATTCCCGGTGGATGCAGAGTTAAGAGCTACGCTTTTCTTCTGCTTTCCAGTCTGGTCGTTGATTAAATATGCTATATATTTATTTATCTATAATATATAATAAGTATGTATTTCTTATATATACGTAGACTAGTACGCTTAACACAACTATTGAATGAACTTACCAAGGGGCTAGTTCAATTGGTGTAATAATATCCTACAATATTATTATTTATTTATTTTTTTTATTAAAAATTTTATTATAATACTTTAAACAAAATAAAACTAAATGTGTACAAATTAAAACAAAAACAAAACTTAAATCTAGCAAACAGTAAAAATTTACACAGCGCTACTAGTGTACCAAATTTAGCACCCAGATGCAAAAGCCCCCAGCACACTAGCAGCGTTGCCCCGCTGGATTGCCAACGACAACCTCTGGGCCAAAAATTCACCGGAGCGTTTATCCAAACCACGATCGATTTTGTATTTACAAATATTAATATAGACTTACCCATGCATCCATAGCCATCCACGTGGAGTAAGAACCCTGGTGAGCATCCGCACTCGAAGGTTCCATCATGCAACTCCAGACATAGCTGCTCGCACGGGGACGCC
Organism: Leucoptera coffeella; assembly: GCA_030578115.1. Lineage (NCBI taxonomy): Eukaryota > Metazoa > Arthropoda > Insecta > Lepidoptera > Lyonetiidae > Leucoptera > Leucoptera coffeella. Next base: position 170,843 of record JAMBLF010000736.1, read on the forward strand.
TCGCCACAACGACCTGCGGAAACAACGTGAGGAATATTTACTCATGCTTACTTTAACCTTCTCATACATACTCAGAAGAGTATTTTGATTAAAGCTCTAAAGCGTAATCATTTTATAAAAAAGGGACTTATAGCGTATATTTTATAAACATATACTGTTACAAGACATAACAGTCAGATAGACGCTATATTGAAAAAAGGTGACGTTAGGAGTACCTATAACCGCCGAGAGTGTATGAAAAGATCTATGAATGTCAATGAAGTCTATAGCCGCCTACTCCTCTACAGGGAATCAAGCGTGATGTGCATTTATGTATGTATTTTATAAACAAAGAATTATCTTTGCTACCCGACGTTTCAGGCATGTTGCAATGGTCGTGGTTACGCTACTCATGCCTTGAAAAGACCGTTAGAATCTGCCTGCGTTAGGGAAGTAGAGGTGTGAATATATGAATGTATGTGCGCGTTATTCAATCCGTTTTGGATAAACTGAACTCAAGATAACACATAAATATCTTTGTCACTTTTAGCCTTAAATATTAGGGTTGTGATGTCATATGGAACAATGGCAACAGGGTGGCAGCCAATCGCCTAATAGATTCCATTTATCCCTGACCCCTTTGTCGCCTTCTACGTCTCTACAAGACAGGCATAATAGCGGCTTTTTGCGTCCCAGACTAGCACGAGGCAAGACGTTGGAACCACGATAATATCTCCTAGGTTACTTTTATCTTCAATATAGGTGATTGCCCTTCAACCAATAGCTTCTATTTACTCCTACGCCCTTAGTATTCTACTTTTCCTTAATCAGGACGAACGGCAAACAGAAAAACAAGAGAACACAAACATATACCACCAATAAACGCTCAAGAAAAGTTATGCCGCCAACATAATTAATTTCGCAACTCAACTTTCTAATTTGCATAATAAATTTTTCAAGGCACGCCCGCCATTTTCCCGCCCGTTGAGCTATGAATAATGAGCCAACCAACCTATGCGCAGGTAACCTCTTTGTGTATTATCGAAGAGTTAATCAACCTTTTTAGTGGTGACCTATTTAGGGAGCGACGGCCTTGCCTGCCAGTGTGTTATGAACTTAATAGGACGGGAATGTTTAAGGTTATATCATTTTATGTTTCCTTAACAAGCTTTGAAGAAAATTATAGTAGGTCCCTTCCTGGTAGTCCGGTAATAAAGTCTGCTATTATGTTATGGCTATTACTATAACGTTACAAGTTAATTCTTAACTAGGAGAGAATATAATACATATTATTGATAGATCCATTGATTTACCTAAAATTGTTGTAGTAAGAGTATTGGATATATTTTTAATGACTAAATCAACGAATAAACCACAAGCTAATTTAAAGAGAATACTAATTTGAATTCTCCCGCCATGTTCTTAAATGCTACTAAGAGACTAAATGAAATACGAGAAAGAAGATTTTATGTAGACTTTACTTTTAGGAAATGTGTGACTACAGATAAAATTTCACTTATTTAGAAATGACCCTATAATAATGCCAGGCTAGGACTAAAAGTTCTAGTCTGGGACGTAAAAAGAATGCTAACTAGCTACCGTTCTTCCCGGCATGTTATAGAAGGCGTCTAGCGCCAACAAACCAGAAGGAAACGAAATTTATTAGACGATGGGCTAGCGGCCTGTCACCAGTAGTACGTATAACATCACAATCCCAATATTAATAAAAGCACGTTTGAGATATTATCGTAGCAACGATTTTCTGACAACCACAAAGGGAATTAAAGTACATGAATGAATGCATATTTTAACAATAACTTTACCCCTCTGTACCTAACAGCCATAGATCTATATTGACAGCCGTATAAAATCTATTTACCCTTCCACATAACCCTTCATAAGTGCTACACACACTCCCTCTAATCCGCCAGTGTGGCCAGGTTAATTAAAAGAGGATTAAGGAGGGAAAACCCGTTTAATATTGCATAGAGGGAGTTTTTTAATTTGCCTCTGGCAAGGACGTGACAGGGACGGTTTGGACTCTGAAGGGATTAACTTGTGTCCTTTTATTCTGTGAGGTAGGCAGACGCTTGATGATTAAATATAGCGTCGGTTTTGTTGTTGTGATGGAAGTAAAATGGAATATTTTACTAAATAAAACTTAGGTAAGTGGATAAATTAAACTTATATCTAAGGGGAAGCGTTGAGAAAAGCAATTGGTAGTATATTGATCGTGTACTACTCTACGCTCTTTATTCAAAGTTTTGTAATCTAAAGATCCAACTTTAAATAAGGTTTGTAAATGGCGACACTCACTTCTTTCCCATCTCAACTACACGTGAGTTTGGGATGGAAAAGAATTACTACGTCCGCAATTGCGGTAATGGATACCCGAGCCTCTTACGACCCCGCTAATATGAAAGCGATTGTTTTGTTGTATTTGTTAAAGCAGGTTATAAAACTCATAGACGCCGCAAGACTGAATCTACGTGATTGCTTCTTTAAGTATCATGAAGCTATATTTTCAATAAGGCAATAAATTATACATACACATCATGCCCGATTCCCTGTAAAAGGGTAGGGAGAAATCACGGATTCCTATCTGTTCCATCTAACAAACCACTTTCGAGTCATTGACACTCATACACTTCTTCATTCACACTCGTCGGTTATAGGTTAAATCAAACATCACAGCTCAAATTCAACAAGCAAATTGTAGCTCCGCCAATCTCAAAAGAGGTTTGACAAACTCCTTTTGAAAACTAACAAAAAGCCTCTTTCCAACCTTCCTAGGCTAAAAACCCGAAAGGGCAACACAAAAGGGATAGGCTCACTCCAACCAGTCCATTAAGACGTGACTTGTGAGTACGAACGATCGATATGAACGTCACGTGCCACGTTAAAGTGGATATTTTGCCGAGCAAACTGTAGGCAGCTTTTCTCAAGCGGCTGAAAACGCGTTAACCTGGATCATTGGAATAGGCCGAGAAAAAAGGTCTGTTAAGTTACTGGACTCTTTCGAAATTTAGTAGGTATTTTTTGACAAGATTTTAAGACACTTAAATGATGGAAAAAGTAATTTGTTAAAGTTACTATTACCTGTACGATATACCTATCTACATACATATTGTAATGACAATAAACCCTTGTAAGATCCTCTAAGGTTCAGGGCCTTAGCCAAATGACCGCACTATATCGATTTGAAATGTCAGTTTAATACTAAATGACATTCGCATTCAGTAAGTCATATATTTTGATTAGTAACGTCTTAACGTTATGGCGAGTTGGCTGGGACCCTAGATATAAAATGGAGAGTTAGTGATTTATGACCGAATCGGGCAATGAGATTTTTGTTTAATTCTATATTTTTTGTATTGTGTGAGTGTATCTTTATTTTCAGAAGAACACCAAGGTGGGAAAATTATCGTGACTATTAACTCGTAAATTATTTAATTAAGTTTCGTTCCCTAGGACGACAACATGTTTTAAGTGACAAAATAATATTTAACCCTTCATTCAATAAATACTGATCCTCTCAATAACATTTTGATGAATAAAATTCCTGAAAGTCTTACATGTGTTTACGAAAATAACACTCATATAATTTTGTCCTATAAAGTATTCAAACAGTTTTACCACAATTTTGTAATGAAACATATTTCGAAACTTTTGGTTACGTATCCTTTATTATAGCAATATTTTGGAAAAATAAAATGCCACAGTAATGTGTTTACACATCTATGTAGAACCAATGAGTGAAAATAGTTGTATAAAATAATCATGAAAGTTTATAGTTACTAATATAAATATATGCAGTTTTTTCAATAGCTATATACACGTCACTCCTGCCGTAAACAGTGATCTCAAATATCCGTTTTCACAATTCTAGTAATTTAAATCATTAAACTTGCATGCAAAACCTAAGTAGTGTAAGTAAAAAGTGCAAGTATTGTAAGTAAGGGGTGGGGTAATAAAGGGGTGCGAAGAATCCCCAGGCGTCAAACGAGTCACCAAAACTACTGACCGTGGCGACGTACAACGGACGCAGTCTCCGGCTGGATTCTCATCTGGCCGAACTGGAGGTAGAACTTACTAAAATCAGGTGGCATATCCTGGGTTTAAGCGAGGTCCGAAGACAGGGCGAGGACTGCTTAACCCTAAGCTCTGGCCATCTGTTCTACTTCCGGGAAGGAGACTGCAAGTCCCAGGGGGGCGTAGGCTTCCTCGTCAACAAAGTCCTCTGTAACAACGTTGTGGAAGTGTCCAGTGTGTCGACAATGGTGGCGTACATCATTCTTAAACTCTCGGATCGATACTCACTCAAAATGATCCAGGTGTACGCCCCCACATCGGCACACTCAGACCAAGAGGTAGAGGCCCTATATGATGATATCGAACGGGCCTTACATCATACCACGTCCACTCACTACAACGTTGTGATGGGGGACTTCAACGCAAAAGTTGGTCGAAGGGAGAGTGGTGAATCGAGGATTGGACCACACGGCATTGGCAGTCGGAATTCCAGGGGACACATGTTGGTCCACTTTCTAGAATCGCAGGGTCTGTATCTTATGAACACTTTTTATAAGAAAAAGCCCCAACAGAAGTGGACCTGGAAAAGTCCCGACGGAAACACCTTTAATGAGATCGACTTCATCATGGCGGATAAAAAGCACATATTCAGGGATGTCTCAGTGATCAACAGGTTTAATACCGGAAGTGATCACCGCATGGTAAGAGGCACCCTGAATATCAATTATAAGCTAGAAAGGATGCGCATGATGAAGTCCACGCTCCGACCGACCCGACTGCAAGTGGCTGCTGGTTCATCCAAGTTCCAGTTGGAACTTCAGAACCGCTTTGCCATTCTGCAGACCACGACCAATGTTGACGAGGACCTCGAAAATGTGACCAGAATAATCGGCGAGGAAGGGAGCCGGTTCTGCAGGGCTCGAGCTGGGAGCCGTAAGTCGGATCTCTCGGACGAGACTTTGGACCTTATGAGGTTAAGACGAGAAACTCCACAGACATCTCCTTCGCGAACAGCTACGCTAAACAAACAGATAAAGAAGGCAATACGACGTGACCTACGTAAGGCTAATGCTCTCCTCATCAAAGAGTTAATCGAGCAAAATCGTGGGATGCGCGTATTCGCCCGAAAACTGGGACGTAGCCATATGACGAAGTTGAGGACTACTCGTGGAGACATGGTCACCTCTAAACCAAAGATCTTGTCTGAGATAGAAGATTTTTACGGCCAGTTATACCGCTCGCGATGCCGAAATCTGGTTCCTGACCCCTCCGATTCAAGGGCCACATTGACACGCCACTTCACTGAGGACATGCCTGAAATAGCTTTGGATGAGATTGAAATGGCCTTAAAACAGCTTAAAAATGGAAGGGCTCCGGGAGAAGATGGAATCACCTCTGAGCTCCTGAAATCTGGTGGAAGACCGGTTCTGAGGGAGCTCCAGAAAATTTTTAACAATGTCATCTTCTCCGGAAGAACTCTAGAATGTTGGGGCAGAGGTGTGGCTGTTCTGTTCTTTAAGAAGGGAGATAAAGCCCTCTTGAAGAACTACAGGCCGATAACACTTCTGAGCCACATATATAAGCTGTTCTCGAGGGTCATTTCCAATAGAATCTCAGCCAGGCTAGATAGCTTTCAGCCTCCAGAGCAGGCCGGGTTTCGACGAGGTTTTAGTACCATGGACTACATCCACACGCTGAGGCAAGTTATACAGAAAACTGAAGAGTATAACCAGCCACTGTGCCTCGCGTTTGTGGACTATGGGAAAGCCTTTGACTCGGTCGAGACCTGGGCAAACATGGAATCCTTGCAGCGATCTCAAGTCGACTGGCGATACGTGAGTGTGCTGAGACATATCTATGATTCCGCCATGATGACCGTTCAACTCCAAAGCCACGGCACGAAACCTATCCAGTTGCAGAGAGGTGTCAGACAGGGGGATGTTATGTCCCCGAAACTGTTGTCGAGTGCACTGGAAGATGTCTTCAAAACGTTGGATTGGGTTGAACGGGGAATAAATATAAATGGGGAATACATCTCGCACCTCCGCTTTGCTGACGATATCGTCCTGATGGCAGAGTCGCTGCAGGATCTGGAGGAAATGCTGTCCGAACTAGATGCTGCTTCTCGACGCATCGGACTCGGGATGAATTTAGAAAAAACCAAAATCATGTCTAATGATTTGGTGTTCCCGAGACCGGTTGCCCTTGGGGGCACTCCCGTAGAAGTTGTTTCCCAATACGCTTACTTAGGCCAAATTATACAGCTTGGCAGAAACAACTTCGAGAGGGAGGCGGACAGAAGAATACAGCTGGGATGGACAGCATTTGGAAGGCTAAGGCATGTTCTCACGTCGTCTTTACCACAATGCCTGAAAACTAAGGTTTTCAATCAGTGTGTGCTCCCCGTTATGACGTACGGATCTGAGACGTGGACACTCACTGCGGGATTAGCCCACAAATTCAAGGTTGCTCAGCGTGCTATGGAGCGGAAGATGCTCGGGGTTTCTCTGGTAGATCGCATCAGAAATGAGGTGATACGCCAGAGAACTAAAGTTACCGACATTATGAAAAGAATTAGCACGCTGAAGTGGAGTTGGGCTGGTCACGTATGCAGAAGAACTGATGGTCGCTGGAGCAAAAAAGTCCTAGAGTGGAGACCGCGTCTCAGTAAACGTAGTGTGGGGCGCCCCCCCGGCAAGGTGGGAAGACGACCTGCGCAGGTTGGCTGGCATCGAATGGATGCGAACGGCCACTGACAGGGAGAAGTGGCGTCATTTGGGGGAGGCCTATGTCCAACAGTGGATGCATACAGGCTGATGATGATGATTGTAAGTAAGCAATATGCACTTGTATATTAAGTATTACGTTACTTTAACTAAAAAAAAAACAAAAACAAAAACTTTAACTACTTATTTCCATTTCATTTAATTTTCTCGATTCTACTAAACTTAACTTTGAACTTGCATGCAAGACACGAGTAGTGTAAGCGTTCCAAATGCAAGTTTTATAAGTCAGCAAAATGCACTTGTACAAAAGTATTACGTTATCTTAAGTACTACCAACTCAATCAGAAATATGTCAAACCTTGAAACGCAGCCTCAAACTGTGGCTCAGGCGTGGGCGCGTGTGCCCAACAGCCAGCGATGACAAGTGACAGCGCAGTGACAACTAGCGCCGCCATCGCGCCACTACGAGCGGAACCGGAACAGTCGGACATCATCGCCGCCCATGCCGCGGGAGGTGATCTGTAAAGAAACAAAATTATTTATCTTCAAGCAATTGTTACTGTCAAATAAAATATAAATGTAATAGATTACAATTATAATCTAGTCATCGCATAATAGCATTTGATGATATTAGTTCAGTTTCTATTTTTAATCACAGTAAATTTAATTAACCCGTTTATACTGTTTATTCAAAAACTATGAATAAGTCTTTTTTAATCAAGGTTAGATTATCATTATGCATAAACATTCATAAAAACTAAACGCAACAGTTCTAAGCTTGATAATAGTAAAATTATTTCAAAAACTTAATTCACTTCATGATAAAACTAAAAAAAATAATTCAAAACAAGTTTCGTGTGCATGCATTATTTTTGCGTAAATTTTATTTATAATAATTAAATTATGTACACTTTATCGATTTTGCAAAGGCGTGAAATAATGCTATAAAAACTGAGCTTGCATTTTCCTTATAATTTTATTACTCAGTCGAAATTAAAATCTCGAGTGAACAGTGCTAAACTATGTTAGTTTTTATAATCGCTATTTTCCAAGTTTTGGTATATCCAGTGGATGTTTTGGACAACGGCGTAGCTCTCACTCCACCTATGGGATGGCTCTCTTGGGGATACTACGAGTGCGAAGTGGATTGCGATAATAATACTTCATGTTTAAAGTAAGTAGGTTCATTTAATGTTTAAATATTTCATTCAATCAATCAATCAGCCTGTAATAGTCCACTGCTGGACGTAGGCCTCCCCAAGGGTACGCCACAAAAGACGATCTTTCGTGGCCCTCATCCAGCCACCACTAGCAACCTTCTTGAGGTCATCGGTCCACCTAGCAGGGGGGCTTAAATATTTAGCGAAGTATATTTATGCTACCTACTACTACTCATAGACCTATGAATAAAGCCTAGTCGTATTTAATGTAATTATGTATACCCAGTATATACCTATCGATGATGTTCACGGAATTATGGTGCGTAATTTAATTGTATAGATTGCCTACCATAATCAATTATTCAATTTATTATTTCTCTTTCACAATAGGTTAGTTGTGAATAAAAGTTATTGGAAAATTCTCTTCTGTTTACAATTGTGTGTGTATATTACAGTTGTGTACACAACATAGTAATAACACTTATAGGTATTACTGGATAACAATGGAGTTTGTTTCCTTTTTTACTTATAAATTGTAAACTTTGGCTCACTTTCATACATTTTCTCACATTATATCTTTACAGGCCTGCAGCACACAGCACTTCAAAATATTACAATGATTATATTTACATACAATACACATTCACATCCTCTAATCTCTTTTGGGGTGGACAGACCTTGGAGACATGAAAACATCCTCTTTGGTCATTTATTAGCATGAACGTTGCTGTAATGTATGGAACATTGGTGACAGGTTGCTAGCCTATCACTCAATAGACTCCATACACCCCCAGTCCTTTAGTCACATCCTATGACATGGCGGAACAACAACTAGTTAGCATTCTTATGTTGGTTATTATTGTTTCTATTTACATAGAAACACACATATAATAATGTCTTTATTCATAAAAGCGGTTACATTATCAGAATACCTTACTGTCATCACTAGATTACTGAGATAATCTGTATCGATGACAGCAGACTCCAAACCATTGGTTACAGTGTTAATACAGTATCAAGCCAGTCTTCCTATACAGAAAAACGCAAAAACAAACGCATTCACGACCATTAACCTTTGCGGGGTAGTCAGAGATTCAGGTGTCCATCTCCGCAATTGCGAAGGTAGTAATTATAATTTTATATATTATGTTTTCCTGTAAGGTATGTAATACTATTGTAAATAAATAAATAAATTTACAGTGAAGAAGCGATAATTAATGTAGCCGATCATTTCTACAACGATGGTTTCTTAGAGGCAGGCTATGAGTATATAGTCATCGATGATTGCTGGTCAGAAAAATTCAGGGATAAACAAGGAAGGTTGGTGGCAGACAAGAAGAGGTTTCCACGCGGCATGAAGTTCCTTGCTGATTATGTAAGTATGAGTGTAGTATAAATGTTTGTGTGACGACCTCCGTGGTGCGATCGGTTAGATGCCTGAACACTAATTTTTTGATTGCCGGTGGAGGCAGAGTTAAGAACTATGCTTTTCTTCTGCTTTCCAGTCTGGTTGTTGATTATATATGCTATATATGTATTTATCTATGTATAATTAGTATATATTTCTTAAATATACGTTGACTAGTACCCTGAACACAAGTCTTAAATGTACTTAACAAGGGGCTAGTTCAATTGGTGTGATAACGTCCTACAATATTATTATTATTATTGTGTTAAACAAGTGGTAGTGACTAAAATTGAAAGGGCCGTGCTTTGATGGTTTGGACATGTTATGATGATGACAGTATATTAAAGGAGAGAAGGAATATATAAGGTTTATGTAAACTTATACATTCCAAAAACATAGTTGTTAGAACTTAAGGCAGTTAAGGCAGGCACTTTCTGATACCTATTTGGATTGTGCTATATTTGAGTGTGCTAGGTTTCTAAGCTTCTTAGTGATTGAATTTCCTCACATTTAGCCTGCTTTAGCAATGATATTTATTGGATATAGTTGAATAGTTATTGTATTTTAGGTTAATTAGCACACACCTCTATCACCAAAAAAATTTACCTAATAAACTTATTTCTAGGAGAAAAAGATATCTGTTTTAGTGCCTTACATTTATTCTATTATCACAGGGGCCTTAGTCCATTAATGCATTTTGCAAAATAACATTTCAATATCAGATCAGTAATAGTGTTAAGTTGATAGTATTTAGCAAAAGTGACAAACTTTGCCATTTTGTAAGCGAAATTTGACACTTACAAATTCAATGGTGAAATTTGACACTTTTGGTCAACCACTACCAACTTCACACTATTACTGATCAGGTATTGAACTGCGTTTGTGCTAAAACGCATTTATGGACTTGGGGCCCAGATCCCACTGTAATTTATCATACTAATCACTACATAGTATAAAACAAAGTCGCTTTCTTTGTCCTTATATATGCTTAAATCTTTGAAACTACGCAACGGATTTTGATGCAGTTTTTTTTAATATATATATTGCTTCAAGAGGAAGGTTTATATGTATAATAAAATCCATTAAATAGTGGAGTAGGCTATATATTTTATACCCGTGCAAAACTGGTGCGGGTCACTAGTTATTTATAATTAATTTTTTTCAGATACACAGCAAAGGTCTCAAATTCGGTATATACACCAACATAGGTGAGACAACCTGCATGCGCTACCCAGGCTCCGCAAACCACATTTTGGTTGACGCCCAGACGTTTGCGGAGTGGGGAGTTGATTACTTAAAAGTGGACGGGTGCAGGGTTAGTTTTGATGCCCTGAATAAAGGTAACTATAACGTACGAAGGTCGGACTGTATCAGTGGGCACAGGGCTCAAATCCCGTCTAAGCATGTACCAAAAAAATGAAGTTGATGAATTTCTACATACATTTTGTTATAAAAATACATTTACGAAATGCATCGAATACTACGGTTACATTGAGTACTGACGCGGTCAACGCGTGGGTTCGAGGTGGTTATAGAATGACTACTTTCGCATTTGCGGAGATGGACACCTGAACGCGTTTTTTTTTGTTTTCTAGTATTATATCTTGCAATTAAAACACGATGATGAGAATCACTACCTATCACGTTGGGTGCTGTCTATCCAGTGAAACATAGGCTTTGAGTGACCCGTACTTAACATGCTTACTAAATTTCGGAAAGAGCACTCATGACTTGCCTTTCCCACTACAGTAAAAAAGGGAGTGTGTATACACAAGTCCTGAAGCTTAGCTTCATGAAAATTAGTGTTGTAATTTGGCACTGGGCAAAAAATCCCTGAGGCTGGAGTTTCTTGTTGGTTCTCCTCCAAGCTAGGGCTTCCGACCCAACGGTAGAGTCATAGTTGTAAGACAACCAGTGCCACTCAATATATTTCGACGTTCAATTAATGTACTATTACTGCGCTTATATTGAATAAGATATTTTTGAATTTGAATAATATTTTTCAATTCATTTCAGACTACATAAGGTTTGGCAAAGCCTTAAACAAAACGGGCAGACCGATTTTACTAGCATGCAGTTGGCCATATTACTCAACTCTTCAAGGAGTAGAGGTAAAATACATATACATACATACATACATACACATCACGCCTGATTCCCTGTAGAGGTCCCGATCCTGACAGATCACTTTCGCTTCATTGACACTCATACATCTTCTCATACACATATATATTTATATACATATGTGCCGTGTTAATCTGGGACGTAAAAGAATGCAAACTAAATGCCATTCTGCATGTCGTAGGTGATTCAGGGGCGGGGTGAATGGAAAATTTTAAACAATGGGCTAGCAACCTGTCATCCATGTGCCATATAACATCACAACCTAATATTCATGGTGAAAGTGACCTTGGAGATATTATCGTCGCCTAAGGTCTGTCAAGACCCAAAAGTGATTAAAGGACATGAATGTAAAGACCTGTGCTAGTCTGAAACGTAAAAAAAAGCTAACTAGCGATTATTTGTCGTCGTAAAACGTCGTCGACATGTCGTAAGAGGTGACTACGTGACTAGGGGTAAATGGAATATTTTGGGCGATGGCCTAGCAACTTGTCACCAATGTTCCATATAATAGCACGACCCCATTCATGCTAAAAATGCTCTTTATTACTTTTCTATCAATATTATCCTTTTTCACATATTCGAGGTTTACACCCCGAAAGGAAAAAAAGACGTGAATATATGTATGTATGTCTATACAATGAATAAGAACTATTTTGACGACCTCCGTGGGGCGATCGGTTAGACACCTGAACGCTAATCATGAGGTCCCGGGTTCGATTCCCGGTGGAGGCAGAGTTAAGAACTACGCTTTTCTAATGCTTTCCAGTCTGGTCGTTGGTTATATATGCTATATATGTATTTATCTATGTATAATAATTTCATATTAAATATACATTGACTAGTACCCTTAACACAAGTCTTAAATGTACTTACCAAGGGGCTAGTTAAATTGGTGTAATAATGTCCAAATATTATTATTATTTTACAAATCCACAGCCAGATTTCGACAAAATATCGCACCATTGCAATGTATGGCGGGATTACCATGACGTGACGGCTTATTGGTCTAACGTTGAGTTCCCTAAATGCGCTAATCCCAGAGTGTTATGTGCCAATACTAAGGAGATCATAGACCGGTTCACTAAGGAGTATTATGGGTGGATCCAGTATCATGGACCGGGGCATTGGTTTGATCCTGATATGGTAAGTATTATTATATAACTAGTGACCCACTCCGGCTTCGCAAGGGTATAAAATATAGCCTACTCCACTATTTAATGGATGTTATTATGCATATAAACTTTCCTCTTGAATCACTCTATCTATTAAAAAAACCGCATCAAAATCCGTTGTGTAGTTTCAAAGATTTAAGCGTACAAAGGGACATAGGGACAGAGAAAGCGACTGTGTTTTATACTATGTAGTGTTATACATACAAACATACATTCATACATACATATCTCGCCCGATTCCCTGTAGAGGGGTAGGCGGAGATCACGGATCCCTATTTGTCCCGATACTGACAGACCACGTTCGCTTCATTGACACTCATACACACTCGGCGGTTATAGGTACTTGTAACCCTTTTTCAATATGTCTATATGACTGTCATTTGACTTCTTGGGCCAGCCCCTACGTAACCACCCTTCCACTTCACTCACATACACATATTATGATTAATGTAATTTTTTTATTCTATGTTTTTATTCATTTTTTATCAAGTCATTCACCACTAAGGTTATGTCGGCTGAAGTACAAACACTGATGCCACGGCGTTTGAACTTCTTGTTATTCCATCGCCATGGTTACACCAACGCCGCCAGCCGCTACAACCGAAGAAAAACGAAATGGAAGCTCCAATTCTTCTCTTCCTTGTTCTTCGGTTCGTTCCAGTTGAGGATCCAAATCTTATCCCAAAACGAATATATTTAGTCAGTTTGGCATCACAATTATCTAAATATTCAGCCGAAAATAATATAGACGACTGTTTTATTCTATTTTATTAGCACAGGCCTTCACTCCCGTGTCCATAATATTAAACAAAAATTAATTTTCAGCTCACAATCGGCAGAGACCTAACTCCAGTGCAGTCTAGGATCCAAATGACCATGTATGCCCTATGGTCTATGCCCTTGATGCTGAGCTGTGACCTAGCCGAGCTGAGTGACTGGGAACGGGCAGTGCTTCAACAGCGCCATCTAGTTGCTATGATTAAGGATAGCTACGGACAGCCTGCGAAACCTCTGCAGGTATTGGCGTGATTGTGTACTATATAATTTACTAACGGTGAGGGAAAACATCGTGATGAAACCTGCCTATCCCTCAGGATAGGTAATAGTCAGTGCCTATATACGGCGATACGGTTTACTACCTATCACGTTGGGTGCTGTGTATCTAGTGATACGCGTTTCGAATGACCCATACCTAACATGCCTTCGAAATTTCGGAGATGGGCATTCAAGCTTTTGACTACCCCGCCATAATAAAAAGGGAGTGTGTATACACAAGTCGTGAAGCGTGTGTTATGTTTATGTATGTGTACTACAGACATATATACAAGTCCTGTAATTCCTTTCGGGGTGGACAGAACCGTGGTTATATATTTCCTAGGTCACTTTTTAGCATAAATATTGCTGACAGGTTGTTAGCCCATCTTTCAATGGATTCGATTGATTTCTAGTACCTTAGTTGAGTTACGACATGCCGGCATTAGGACAGATGGGATCTGTGATCTCTGCCTACCCCTTTACATGTCTATTTATTTATAATTTGAACGTACAGCGTTATGAAAGACAAAAGAAAAACGCGTTCACGACTATAAACCCTTTCGTGGTAGTCAGAGGTTCAGGTATCCATCTCTGCAATTGCGAACGTAGTAATTCTATGGAGTAATATGTTTAATATAATAATATGTAGTAATATCACTACATAGTATAAAACAAAGTCGCTTTCTCTGTCCTTATGTCCCTTTGTATGCTTAAATCTTTGAAACTACGCAACGGATTTTTTAATAGATAGAGTGATTCAAGAGGAAGGTTTATATGTATAATAACATCCATTAAATAGTGGCGTAGGCTATATATTTTATACCCGTGCGAAGCCGGAGCGGGTCACTAGTATAATTATAATATAATATTATAGTCAATATGTAGTAATTCTAGCGTTAAGAAATACAGCTATTTAATCCATATATTATTTTCCCAGATAATAAATTCCACTAGTATATGGCTGAAGAAACATCGTCCTTACAGGGGTAGACAGTATCCCTCGTTTACGATGGCCTTTTTAAACTTGAGTGGAAATTCAGTCACCTTTAACTTCAGTTTAAGTGACCACGCGGATCAATTGAAGGATATGTATAGTGTACTGGTAAGATAATAATAATATTTGGACTATTACACCAATTGAACTAGCCCCTTGGTGAACATTTAAGACATGTGTTAAGGGTACTAGTCAATGTATATTTAAGAAATATTTCTTATATATACATAGTATACATATATAGCATATATAATTAACGACCAGACTGGAAAGCAGTAGGAAAGCGTAGTTCTTAACTCTGCCTCCACCGGGAATCGAACCCGGGACCTCACGATTAGCGTTCCGGCGACTAACCGATCACGCCACGGAGGTCGTCAAAATAGTAGTATAAGATACATATACATTCACGCCCTTTAATCGCTTTTGGGATGGACTGAACCCATAATAAACTATTCAGTCAATTCGACGTAGCTCAGTTGTTTGGGGCTTGACTCTGTATCAGTGAGTACAGGGTTCAAATCCCACTTAAGCATGTACCAATGGAAATGAAGTTGAATGAATTTCTATGTACATTTTCGCAATAAAAATACATTTACGAAATGCATCGAATATTACGGTGATAAACATCGTGAGGAAACCTACCTGTTCCGCGAACAGGTAATAGTTAGTGCTTGTAAATCGCGACATGGCTTACCACCTGTCACATTGAGTACTGACTATCTGGTCAACACGTGGGCTCGAGGTGGCTAAAGAATTACTACCTCCGCAATTGCAGAGAAGGAAAATAAATCAACTGATTTCCCGCTAGGGTTAAAAGTCGTGAATGTTTGATTATAATTTTTTCAACACACTTGCTCATAAAGTGACTATTATTGCACGGAATGTAATTTGACATATTATCAAACTGTGACTTTTGTATTATATTATCGCACTTGTGCTGTAAAGTTATACAACCTATTAAACTATAGTACATTTTGATACCTTTATTAACCCGACGTTTCGGCTACGTTGCAGCAGCCATGGTCACGGGCAGTCATAAAAACATACGCGATAAGTCCCGTTACTTATTAATCATGAGTATAAATCGCGAATCTCTTAAAACTATAATTTTAATGTAATATTCTTTTCTAGGATGTATGGGAAGATAAATTGCTGAATAACATAACTTTAGATACAAATATGGAAATTAAAGTGCCAGCACAGAGTGAGTATCATACATCATCATCAGCCTGTATGCATCCACTGTTGGACATAGGCCTCCCCCAAATGACGCCACTTCTCCCTGTCAGTGGCCGTTCGCATCCATTCGATGCCGGCCAACCTGCGCAGGTCGTCTTCCCACCTTGCATCATACATCCGTCCTAATCAATCACGAACGTAAACTTTTCGGGGTAGCCAGAAGTTGAGTGTAATTGGCCGCTCGAAACCCACTTTTTACCTGGGCCCTTACTCCACTAATTACCTTTGACAGCCACACAACTGCGTCGGTACTGCGTTACTTCTGCGTCTCGGCTGTAAAAGTGGCACTCTGCTAATATTGTGATCTGCCACAGTTGTGCCTCAATAGCGAGTCAGTGGCGCTTCAGTAGTGCTTCAGTGGCAACTCAAGTATAGAAATGTAATTGGTGGAGTAAGGGCCCTGATAGTCAGTATCCAATGTGACATGAGGCGTACCATGCCTCCATATATATGCATACACATCACGCGTGATTCCCTGTACAGGGGTAGAGATCACGGATCCCCATCTGTCCTGATCCTGACAAACTACTTTCGCTTCATTGACACTCGTACATCTTCTCATACGCAGTCGGCGGTTATAGGTACTCCTAATGTCACCCTTTTTCAATATTACGTCTATGTGACTGTCATATTTCTTATTGGGCCGGCCCCTACGTAACCGCCCTTCCACTTCATCCACGTATATTCCTTTTGTTAACTATCTGAAGTACATACAACTCATTCACTTTATGCCTGTACTAGTCTACGACCTAAAAAGAATGCTAACTAGCTGCCATTCTTCCCGGCGTGTCTTAGGCGACTAAGGGACTAGGGGTAAATGGAATCTATTAAACGATGTGCTAGCAACCTGTCACCAAAGTTCCATTAACATCACAATCCCAATATTCATGCTGAAACGTGACCAAGGAAATGTTTCCAAGATTCTGTTCACCCCAAAAGGGATAAAAGTAAAAGTAAGTTATATTGTAGACATTAGTATCGTTTTTTTTTCTATTTCAGATTTGTCTTTACTCCTATTGTCTCCACTATGAAAAGGTATAATTTGCTAGTTCGGGACTTCGCATAATGTATCTAACTGTCTTGATTGCCGTCAAATATTTGTTTAAATACATACATACATACACAACACGCCGGATTCGCTATAGAGGGGTAGGCAGAGATCATCCCCATTTGTCCCGATCCTGACAGACCACTTTCGCTTCATTGACATTCATACATCTCTTTTATTTCTAAAAATATTTTAAGTCACTTAAAAAGAATGTTAACTAAGTATGTGTATGTATCCTTATTCGCTTCCTGCGACATATGAGGAAGAACGGCAGCTAGTTAGCATTCTTTTTATGTCCCGTCCTAGGTAAAAATGTAAAATATACTTAGTAAAATTTACTTAAAACACACACACACACATATATATATAAATAGATAGAGTTAGGCTTTATATTTTGTCAATGAATTGGCTCTAGCTTATATAGTATTTTTACTTTTTATTTAAGACCAATTGTTCTTTTTATAGATTTAGATTTAATATGAAAGTTCCTGTTTATTTTACGAATTTTAAAATAAATACATTTGTAATAATGTGTTTTAGTCTTTTAATTCATTCACAACAAATACATCACGCCCGTTTTCCTTTGCTTTCATATTTTATAAGATATAAAATGCTTTACTGGAATCGATATACCTCCACATAATCACCGTGTGGTTATAGGTACTCCTAATATCTGTGAAATAATTGTAATTTTCAAGATATAATTGTAAAAAAACCTGGTAATTTCATTTTATTGGTGCTTGTAAACTTACCGCGTACCACCCAGACTATCTGGTCAACACGTGGGTACGAGGTGGCCATAGAATTACTACCTTCGCAATTGCGGAGATGGACACCTGAACCTCTGACTATCCCGCAAGGGTTAATGGTCGTGAACGAGTTAGTCTTTGTTTGTCTTTTTGGTTTTTCAATGTAGCGGCGGTAAGACCTCTGATATCTTATGAGAAAGATCATAGGTTCGGACCCCGGCTCTGGCATGTAACAATGAATGAAATTTGAATATGTGTTATGTATTTACGTACATAATTTACATTCGCAAACGATGAGGGAAACCCTCGTGAGGAAACCTGCCTATCCCTTGAGATAGGTAATAGCCATTGCCTATTTACGGCGATTTGATAACCCATACCTAACATGCCTTCAAAATTTTGGAGATAGGCACTTAAGCCTATAATTACCCCGCCAATATAAAAAAGGTGTGTGTATACATAAGTCGTTAAGCGTACTATGTTATATAATACCCGTGTTAGGGACGCAAATAGGAAGGTAACTAGCTACCTTTGTTAGAGGCGACTAAGGTACGTCAAAGAAAAGTATTAACTGATTAATTAGTAACCAATGTGTCATATTAATGACGCCTAAAACCCAATATCAATACTTAAAGTGAGAAATGTTCGCCGTGGTTTTGTCTACACTAAACGGAATTAAAGAATGAAGTTGAACGTTTATACAATCGCAATCCCATTGAATAAATATTCATTCTAAAAAGTGATCTAGGAGATATTATATTGTCTCCGAGGTTCTATCCACTCCGAAAGGAATTAAATGACATGAATGTATACATATATGTTAAAAATCAATGTTCCCGTACCTTAAGTTAGAAATAATCAATAGAGGCATTGTTGGGTTTGAGAGGAATTTTCCTCACTAGGGTCGAACCCTGCTCACTAATGGGAAGGGGCTAGGGATGGGAAGGCGTATGTCAATAGATTGGTATCGATATGTGGGGGAAATGTTCGAGGATGTTGGTCATTTATCGATATATCTTTCTTTCTTTCATATATTGTTTTAAAGTGTGAATAAAGGTGATTGTTTATTAACACAAGAAATTTATAGAGCCAAATGGAAGGTAGAGTTAGACGGGGCTGGCCGCGTAGACCTTATATAGATCAAATTGGAGACAGTCTTCTCAAGGCGGATGTACGCAGCGTGTAGAATAGAAAATCAAGTATGAGAAGGTTAGGTTTTTTAGGTGTGAGTGAGGTAATGTAGATTGTCAGGATTGTTCCAGGTGGCGATCGATAGTCTCCGCCTTTACTCTAAAAGACGTAGAGGCGTGAATAAATGAATGTATGTAAATAATGAATATACAAAATAAAAATCAATAATTACTACCTTCGCAATTGTGGAGATGGAAACCTGAACCTCTGACTACCCCGCAAGGGTTAATGGTCGTGAATGCGTTTGTTTTTTTTTTTTGTAAAAATCAATAAATTTTTTGATAAAGCAATTCATATCATATCGTTATCACGAAGACGTAAGTGTGCCCACGAAAAGCTTATTGCTGATAGGTATTTGATAATAAATACATGCTAATACGGAATTCTGTCAATGAACACCGTTTCTGCTCTTTTTCATTTTACAGAAGTTTTAGGCAAGTTTATCTATGTGACATTTTTTTCAGATTTTCACAAAAAACTCCAATGTTTGTTAATACGAGTATGTACATGTTATTGATAAGGTTAATAAAATTAGTGAAATTCTATTACAGTGTTATACATAGCAAGAGGATTATTATACATATTGTATATATAAAATCTAATGTACATGTTATTCTGTAACAATATGATGAATTTGAATAAATACATAAATATACACACTTTACATACATGCATTGTATCTATGATAAACACAGAAATTCTACCTGCATATATCGATAACACCAAAACCGTGTAAGTCCATCTCTAAAGCAGTATGGGGACAAAGTGTAATATTTTTTGCGAGGCAGACCCTATCAAATCTCGCCTTGTGTTCTTGAGTTACTCTACGACCTCCGTAACACGATGGATTGACGGTCACATGTTTTCAATTATTTAGTCCCTACCTTATATTGAGTAGATTGATTTACATACATACATACACATCACGCCTGATTCTCTGTAGAGGGGTAGGCAGAGATCACGGATCTCCATTTGTCCCGATCCTGACAGACCACTTTCGCTCCATTGACATTCATACATCTTCTCATACACTCTCGGTGGTTATAGGTACACCTAACGTCACATATATGTCTAGATTGATTTATTGTTTATAAATTCGGCATAGCTTTGGGTACAGGGTTCAAATCTCGGAGCATGTATCAATGGAAACGAAATTTTCTGATTAGATATTTATGTACATTTGCGAAATGCACTAAATACTGTGGTGACGGCAACCATCGTGAGGAAACCTACTTGTTTCCTGAACAGGTAATAGTGCTTGTAAATGGCGACATGGCTTACCAGCTGTCACATTGAGTACTGACTATCTAATTAACACATAGGTTCGAAGGGGCTATAGAATCACCATTATTTTACTATTTTGCTGAAAAATATGAGAATCTCTGACTACTTCATAAGACTTAATGGTCGTGAAAGTGTTTGTATTTGTCACTTACCCCAAAATTACAAAGATGGACATGCAAACCACTGAAAACCCCACAAACAAAGGTTATGATGTGTTCAAATGAGGTAAACTTAAACCTCTGCCTACCCCGAAAGGGTTAGTAGTCATAACGTTACAACCTCCATTTGCATTCCGAAGCCTGAAACACGCAAATGGCGGATTATGAGCTCACTTCCGGTTTTCCATGATTACTTCCGGTAGAACAGCCGGTGAGGCATCGGAAATTATAGCATTATGCCAAGAGAGACTATCAAGTATGAAATGATCGTAATATTGCTTCTAAAAGCAGATCTTGGACTATTTGGAATAATACAGTTGTCGTTGTCAATAAGACATATGACAGTGAGATAGACGACATATTGAAAAAGGGTGACGTTAGACTGAAGTACCTATAACCGCCCAGTGTGTATGAGGAGGTGTCTGTCAATGAAGCGAAAGTTGTTGGTCAGGATCTTTTCAGGTGGTAGTCTCTGTTTATACCGTTAGGAGAGAAGAGGCGTGAACATGACTGACTTAATCATAATAATTATATTTTTGGTATACTACCAACAACTGTTGCAATTTAAAATTAAATTCATAGAAACGTAAATTACATTGAATGAAAATGTTTTGAGTCCAAAAATTAAATTCATAGAAACGTAAATTACATTGAATGAAAATGTTTTGAGTCCATTACAAATCCGAGTCCCCTTAACACAAAAAAGAAAGCAGTTAGTTATTTTTTTAAAATACCAGACCAGAACAATTCAATGACTATCACTAACCATTCACTAACACACCTTTATGCTGAAAGCTCAGCAAAATAAAATAGTGATTTCTCATTGGTTGACACTACTAATTGCTGCCATTGACGGTTATGGTGCCTGCCCTTGTCCGATAATCGGTTACCGATTTTAATAGAAGGTCAATATATGTATTTATATACATATGCTTTCATGTCCTCTCTTTTTTTGCGTGGTTTAAACTTCGGAGACATGAAAATACCTCTTAGGTCACTTTTTAGCATGAATATGGGTTGACAAGTTGTTAGCCCAAAGATCACCCAATAGATTCTATTTACCCCCTAGTCCCTTAGTCACCTACTACGACATGCCGGAAAGAACGGCAGCTACTTAACATTCTTTTTACGTAACATAACCAGACTAGCATAGGATCATAAGTTATATGAAGTAAAATAATGTGTTGTGTAACCTAAAATAAAATTCGAAAGCAAAATAGACCCGATTATCGGACCTACACAAAATAGGACGTGTGCGGTCACCTTTAAGCGCGAATGACGTTGATTGGACGTAAAAGAACGAGCTTTGACACTGATTGGTGGTTTGCGTTTGTCAGATCTGAGCCCGTGTTTGATTGGTCACGACTCGTGGTGGCGACAATTGGGTCTTTTAGTGAAATGGCGAGGTAGTACTCAGTAGTATCCAGACATACATATTTATACAAAAATAGATGCATAAACATCAAGCCTGTTTCCTTACAGAGGGGTAGACATACAGCATTTCTAGAACCAATTTCACCTCATTTACATACGTACGTACTATGCAGCCTCACCATTAATTTTTAGAGGCTATTCCTCGACAAAACTGATGTATGACCACATTGAATAATAAATATATTAAGTTTTGTATATTGTTACTTATTATTGTGTTAGTAGCAAAGTAGTTTTGTTATTTTTATGGATACTTACTGTTGGTTTAAATTAGAATTAATATTATGTTTAGTCTAAGTTATATTATGTTACTGTTTGTATGCTAAATAAATAAAAAAAAATAGTCAGCGCCCAATATGACAGATTGTGCTTCATGTCACTGAGTAAATACGGTGACTATATACCTATTCTAAAAAAACAGGTTTCCTAACAACGTTCCTTACCGTACAAGTAGCATTTAAGACTAGTGTTAAGGGTACTAGTCAACGTATATGATAATAGAGATCCCGCCATATAATTTGGCAGTTGGGGGCGTCGCCACAGTCGCGTAATTCAGTGTTACCAGTAAACACGCCAAAACTAGCACTCACTGTGCCATACGGCTCGATACATTATAGGTTTCATTTGTAACGGTCTTTGGTTGCAGAGCTATAAACTCCAATAAAACAAATTAATATATCAAAGTCAAAATATGTTTATTTAAAATAGGCCCTATCACAAGCTCTCTTTGAATGTTATCTGATGATCTAAGTATAACAACAATAAAGATTATTATTTATATAATTAACAAACATAAAGATTACAAAGAAAGTGAGCAGTGTGCCAGTTTTTCCTTAACAATAATTATGATCCCTATCGCCTAACGTGGTAAACGGTAAAAAGTGGCTTTGTCCAGCTATCCTCAAAATAAAGATTTTTGCTTCTTAGCCACTCTTGCATCTCAGATTTTCGTGTAGCGATATCGACGTCAACAGCGATAGTGATGACTATGAAATGTTAGGTGTTAAACGTATCCATATGGATCATAATTATTGTTAAGGAAAAACTGGCACACTGCTCACTTTCTTTGTAATCTTTATGTTTGTTAATTATAAAAATAATAATCTTTATTGTTGTTATCCTTAGATCATAAGATAACTTTCAATAAGAGCTTGTGATAGGGCCTATTTTGAATAAAAATATTTTGTCTTTTGACTTTGATATATTAATTTGTTTTATTTGAATTTATAGCTCTGCAACCAAAGACCGTTACAAATGGCACAGTGATTGCTAGTTTTGGCGTGTTTACTGGCAACAGTGAATTATGCAACTGCGGCGACGCCTCCATCTGCCATAATATATTCAAAATTATAAATATCACAAGCTCTCTTTGAAAGTTATCTTATGATCTAAGTATAAATTAAAAAAACTACTACATATTTTTTACCGAGGTTAGATCAGCGGTTAGATCAGCGCGGCAAAAAAAACAACGCTGGTAATACTAAATTTACCTTTCATACAAAATAACACGCAATGGCGGAAACGTCAAATTTAGTTCCAAGTTTGGCTACTGCTAATTTATGTGGCGGGATCTCTAGGCTATTTGACTGATTTTAAAAATTGTTTCAAATTATTCGTTGGTATATGATTAATACACCACATGTATATTTCTGCAAATTTTGCAGTATTTTCCGTAAAATATTGAGTTAAAATTTAAATTACAATATTCGCGCGAAAAACGCTGTTTCTGTAATGGCGGACGCCATATGATCTGCGTGACGTCACAGGCAAGTAAACACAAAGATCAAGCACGACAAACAAAAATAATAGCTAGTTTGCGGATTCACATAGAGTGTGTAATAAGGCGTATCAGAGAATTCCATATGTTTAAGCAACATTCAGTAATTAATTTAAATATACTTTGTGTACTTGACCATGTTATTATTCTATGTGCACTATTTGAAGGGGATTAATAAACATAACCTATATATTTTGTGAAACAGTGACGGAAATTAATATAAAAAGTAGCTTTATAAATAAATACTTAGATGCTTACATACCATCTTTTATATTTTTGAGCTCTGCAGCATAATAATCATAGTTATTTTTAAAGAAAAGTGCAACCATAAATGGTACTCAATATATGCAATCGGGGACTGATAAAAGCAATACCTACTTCCATATTGCACAATAAAAGGGACCTACGATAGTCTGTGGCTTTGTTTCGGTCTCGTGGCGTGATAGCTGGTAATTGAACGAGGATTTATGGTTCCATTTGGTGATTGAAAAGCCATTGTGTTGTTGTGGTTTGTTTATCAAGCTACCCCTCTGGGATTAATGGACGTGACGTATGTATGTATGAATATGGGGAAAGGAACATACATACATATGCAAACATTAACAATACGACATATAACAGTCAGACGCTATATTGAAAAAAGGTGACGTTAGGTGCACCTATAACTGCCGAGAGTGTATGAGAAGATGTATGAATGTCAATGAAGCGAAAGTGGTGTGTCAGGATCGGGACAAATGGGGATCCGTGATCTCTGCCTACCCCTCTACAGGGAATCAGGCGTGATGTGTATGTATGTACAAACATTAACGTCCTTTAATCCCTTTTTTAACCGAACCTCTTATTCAAGATAACAATGCCTTAGTCAATTTATAGCACGAATATTGAGGTTATTATATCGTATGGAACATTGGTGACAGATAGCCCATCGCCCAATAGATTCCATTTACCCCTGGTCCCTTAGTCGCATCTTACTATGTCGGAAATTGGAGGAATTGGAAATTGAATTATTTTTAAATAATAATAATATAAATGTATTTTGTATTTGTGAACACTGGGCCAAAGATTATGAATTAATATATAATTTTAAAAATCATAATATTGTTAGTTCCTTTTGCCGTGAAAATTCAATACACGGTGGCTCTATGATAATTATGCATAAAAGTATTAAAAATAAGGTTCGCAATGATATAATCTCAGAAAGTGTAGAAAAAATAATAGAAATGTCCTGTGTGGAGGCAGATGCATTCATTGTTTGTTGTTTATATAGGCCACCTAATGGCGACTTCTGTGTCTTTGAGAACATTTTGGAAATGGTATTGCTTAAACTGTATAAATCTAATAAGACCATAATCTTTTGTGGTGATTTCAATGTTGATCTTTTGGAGTCCTCGACACGGGCTACTAGACTTCTAAATTTGTTTTGGTCTTTTGGGTTGGATAGAATATTTGAAAGCCCAACAAGGGTGACCAGCCATTCTGCTACATGTATTGATAATATATTCAGTAATGAGAAGCCAAACAGCAGCAAAATTATTAATGTTTTGAGGTCTGATCACAGTGGCCTGTTAGCCTCATTTAACAAAAATATATATTCTATTAATTCTCAGCTTATAACTTGTATTCCGGTAACTGAACGGCGTCTGGAGCGTTTTAGAGAACAAATTAACAACAAATTAAGATTGTTTAATATTCACAGTAGCTGTCCTAACAAAATGTTCCAAACAGTTTTTGATCTAATTAATGGGGAACATAAATCTGTTTTTATTCCAAAAACTTTAAATATAAATTCGAGGAAAAAGTTTAGTGATTGGGCAACACCGGGTATCCATGTTAGTAGGACAAAATTGTATCAATTGTATGAAGCAAAAACAACAAACTTTAGTGTAGCTTTTAGAAACTATGTAAAATTGTATTCAAAGATATTCAAAAACGTCTGTGTCCAGGCTAAGTCGCTGTATATTAGGAATAAAATACTCAAATCTAAAAATATAATCAAGGAAACGTGGGATGTCATTAGATCTGAAACTGGTAGAGTTAAAACTTATAATCAAAATAATCTAAAGCTGAAACTTAATAATAAAATTGTATGTGGCGAAGCAGATGTTGCTTCATGTTTTGAAGAATATTTTGGAAACCTCCCTTTGATGACATCCAGCTCACTAAACAGTTGCGCTGAGAAGGCTTGCGATCTGCTTGCGTTGTCGGCCCCGTGTTGTGATGGTGAGTTCCGTTTTAGGCCTACAACTCCATTAGAAATAATAAAAACATTCAAAACTTTTAGTAAGAAAAAAACTGTGGATTTGTTTGGACACTCGGTCAAAACAATTAGTGTTATTATTGACTTGTTGGCACCTTATCTGGCATCGGTTTTTAATGCCTCGATAGAATCAGGTTCGTACCCTGATTTAATGAAACTAAGTAGAGTAACACCGATATATAAATCTGGTAGTACCTTGGACCCATCTAATTACCGTCCAATATCCGTGCTACCAGCATTAAGTAAAGTATTCGAGAAAATCTTGTTAAATCAGATGTTGTACCATTTTAATTTGAACGGACTACTACATTCTAAACAATTCGGCTTCACAAAAGGTTTGTCCACCACTGATGCTGGTGTAGAACTAATAAAAGGGATTTTTGATGCCTGGGAACGGTCACAGGATGCATTTGGTATCTTCTGTGACCTTTCTAAAGCGTTCGATTGTGTCCGACATGATATAATAATAAGAAAATTAGAGTATTATGGAGTTAAAAATAATTCACTAAATGTAATAAAATCATATTTAAGTAATAGAGTACAAAAAGTAACTATTGGTGTGGAGCAGTCGTCGGGTCGTACAGTCCAGATGGGGGTGCCTCAAGGTTCAATATTAGGTCCGTTTCTTTTCCTAGTATACATAAATGACTTACCTTTTGTAACTAAAGATAGGTGCAGGACGGTCCTTTTTGCTGATGACACATCCCTAATCTTTAAAATTAGCAGGAAGATTGATGAGTCGCAAGCAATAAACTCGGTGATAGGAGATGTAGTTCAATGGTTTCAATATAACAATTTAGTTCTTAATAATAATAAAACAAAATGTATTAAATTTACTTTGCCAAATGTTAATGGTGTCGAAACCAATCTAATAATAAATAATGAGAAAATAGATAAAATAAATACTACTGTCTTCTTAGGGATAACTTTAGATTCAAAGCTGCAGTGGGGAGACCACATTTTCGTTTTATCTAAGAAACTTAGTTCCGCGGCATATGCTGTTAAACGGATTCGGGAATATACGGACGAGTACACGGCTAGGATTGTTTATTTCAGCTACTTTCATAGCATTATGTCTTATGGCATCTTGCTGTGGGGTTGTGCTGCTGACATAAACACAATATTCGTTTTGCAGAAGAGGGCTGTTCGCTGCATTTACAGAATGGGCCCCAGAGAGTCACTTCGCGAAAAATTTAAAGAAATTGATATTTTGACGGTTGTTGCTCAGTACATATATGAGTGTGTCATTTATGTACATAAAAATATAAATATTTTTAGAAGAAACTGTGATTTTCATAAAATTAATACTAGGAACAAACATAAGCTGTATGTGGCGCCCTCGAGGCTTCAAAAGGTTAAGAAATCTTTTGTTGGAAATTGCGTGCGTTTTTATAATCATTTACCGGACTGGATTACGCGATTGTCCTTACCTAAATTTAAGACTATAGTTAGAGGCCGACTAGTCCGGGGCGCTTACTACGCGGTCGGGGACTACCTCGCCGATGCTCAGGGTTGGCAATGAGTGCATCTAAGCTATATGTGCAAAGATAATTTATGTTAATAAGTGTATAAATTTTATGTTTCTTTATACATAATTTGTTTTTGTAACTGGCACTGGGCAAAAAATCCTGAAAGCCGGAGTTTCTTGTTGGTTCTTCTCCGAGCCAGGGCTTCCGAACCAACGGTAGAATTTCAAAGCCAAGAGACAACCAGTGTCAGGCAAATGTTTTGACTTTCAATGAATGTACCGTACTTGTACTTATATTGAATAAAAACATTTGACTTTGACTTTGACTTCGGAAAGTATGGCAACTAGTTTGGATTTTTTTGACGTCCTACAGGACTAACGGGGTCACGATGATTTTATTGTGGAATATAAGGGATTGGTTGCTAGCCCACCACCAATAATAATAGTATGTTTTCTTTGAATATCCGAGTATGTACTTCTTATAAGAACCTATATACACTTCTTCACAATACTTGCAACCACTTAAAGGTTGAAAGAAAATGTATATTCATTGCTTATTCAGTGAATTTGAATGACTTTTCCACTGTCAAACGATATAAAACTGTACTTCACATGTGTTAGAGTCTATTTTTCAAAGGGTATCTATATTGATTTAAGCTCTTTTACTTTACAGTGAATTTTCTTGTGTATGGTAAAAGTTCTATAATTTGATTTGTCAACCACTAGACTGAAACCTATTAAATGACCTTGCCTTTCTTTAATGTCACATATGAAGCAACTACTCAATAGGTCTTTTTGGTTTGTTTGCTGTGTATCATACAGGCATGTTGTAGGATGTGACTAAAGGACTAAGGGAAGATATATATGGGGATGAGATAGCAACTTGTATATTCCTATACTTTCTTTATTACTCTCATTAAAGTTGCTAAATGTGACCTAGTCAATGGTTTGTCCGAGGTATTGTCCATCCCGAAAGAACGTACAGCGTATACAATACGTAGTACTAGTATAACTATACCTTTATATAGAATTTAGATCCGAGGTCCTGTACATCGTAAATTAAATGTATATGTAGGACGGCAATGTGTATGTACAATATGTACTCGTATATTTTATAAGTTACTAGCGACTCGCTCCGACTTCGCACGGGAATAAAATATATAGTCTACTCCACTATTTAATGGATGTTATTATACATATACACCTTCCTCTTAAATCACTCTATCTATTAAAAAAACCGCATCAAAATCTGTTGCGTTGTTTCAAAGATTGAAGCATACAAAGGGACATAGGGACAAAGAAAGCGACTTTGTTTTATACTATGTAGTGAAGCTATTTTTCACTTTCAGTAAAAGCTCAATAAATTTTTAATATCAATTCAAATGTTTAAAGTAACATGTAGTTTGTTGCGAGGTATTCAAAATTCCCTTGTCCGCTATTTCCGGACCCGGACGGACCCACATGTTAACCAGATAGTCAATACTCATCAAGAAATAAGTAAGCAATGCCCCATTTACAAGCAACTGACTTACCTATAGACCAATATGTAAGTTTCCTCACAATATCTTACCTCAGCGTGAGGGGTTAGAGAATTAATAACAAACCTTTGGGTTGTACAATATTCTCCAAATGTCTCCAGATTTACCCTCAGGGTAAAACGTAACTTGGGGCAACGAGGGCTAAGTAGAATTTAATGATATATTTACGAAATAGGGGAGCATTATGTTTTGAAATACCTATACATTTGTTTCAATTTATAAAACGAGGGAAGGTGCCATCGTAAATATATAAATATTACGAATGTTGTTACATAAAAGACCTTAGATATAATATTATCTATAATATATGCCTGTGCCAAAATGTATGCCAACTAGCTGCCGTTCTTCCCGGCATGTTGTAGAAGGCGTCTAATGAACCACAAGTAAATGAAATCTCTTAGGCGATGGGCTAGCAACTTGTCGGTAATGTTTGGTATTACATAACAATTAACAACCCAAATATTCATTATAAACAGTGATCTAGATTATTATCATGGCTCCGAGGTTCTGTCCACCCCGATAGGGATTAAAGAAAGTGAAAGTATAATGTTGAACGAATTGTGTTGAATATTTTCTACCGGATAAACAGTTACATAATGCATAAAGGCATGCTTAAGTATTTTACACTTTTTTTTCTTTTACACTACACATTATTCTACATACATACACATCACGCCTGTTTCACTGTACATGGATAGGAAGAGATCACAGATCCTCATCTGTCCCGATCCGTACAAACCACTTACATACACATTCAGAGGAAATGGGTACATTATTCTGTATATTATATCGATATATACATACACTTATATGCATAGCGTGAAGTACAGTAAAGCATGCAACATGATTGATGATTTCAATGAAGCAACAGAATTTTTTAACGATCGAATTACTATCTTTGTAAATACAGAGAGCTACAAACTAGAAACTCTGACTACTTGCAATTTTTAATCGTCGTGTACGCGTATGTTTTGTCTTTATCATTCAACGAAGCGATCTGTCGCAAAAGTCATCGTAAAAATCTTTTGTCTTTGTCATCCAAGGTTTATCTACATATCTTTTTCTTCAGGTGCCATCTCCCAATAGGAGGTCGGCCAATCGTAAGGCTTGATTTTACATGAGGTTTTTAATCATCAAGGCAAGCTGGACTTTATTAACTGCTGCACGAAACAGTGATCTTGAGCTCATATTGAACCACTGCCGAAGGTTTTTTAGCCATGAAGTTTTTCGTCGGCTAGGTCTTTGTTTGCGTTTATTTTGCCTTGATTGATTAGTTGGATTTATCTATAGTTTCAACCTATCACTTTGGGAAGTAGAAGCGTGAATACATATATGTATTATTTCAACCCCTATTAGTCCGTACAGATGTTGAAAGAGTACAACAATGGCGGACGTGCCGCGGGTGCAGATTCGCTATTGACAGGAAAAGATACGTTTCTCATTATTAACAAGGAAATTGGCTTGTTAGCTTCGTATGGCGGAAGATAATGTATGTGGTGGACCTATATAAATATGTTCGTTCTGGGTCGTTAATGGAATGCTAAATAACTGTCTTTCATCCCAGCATGTTGTAACAGGCGACTAAAGGAAAATGGAATATTTTGGGCAGTGAACTTGCAAGGAATATTTTATTCTTGACCTCCGTGGCGCGATTGCTTAACCACCCGAACGCTATTTTTTTTCGATTCCCGGTGGTGGCAGAGTTAAGAACTACGAGTTTCTTCTGCTTTCCAGTCTGGTCGTTGATTATATATGCTATATACATATTTATCTATATATAATAAATATAGTTTTTACTGAATAAACGTTTTTACTTTTTTTTTATATATTTCTTAAATATACGTTGACTATACATAAACCCTTAACACAAGTCTTAAATGTACTTAACAAGGGGCTAGTTCAATTGGTGTAGTGCCCTCATTTAATCAGCCTATACTAGTCCACTGCTGGACGTAGGCTCTTGGCCCTCATCCAGCCACTACCTGCGACCGAGAACCACTTTCTTCTTTCGGTTCTACAACAAACGTGGCCGGCCCACTGCCACTTCAGCTTACAAAAGCGATAGATTATGTCAATCAATCAACCTCTTACTACCACGAAAATGGGCGTAATTAACCGAGTGCGAGTCCTAAATAGATAAAATATAAGTGTGTACTTATTATACTACGATATTAGTGCTTGTAAATTGCGTCATGGCTTACCACCTGTCACATTGAGTGCTGACTATCTGGTTAACTCGTGGGTTCGAGGTGGCCATAGAATTACTACCTTCGCTATTGCGGACATGGACACCTGAACCTTTGACTACTCCGCAAGGGTTAATGTTCGTGAACGCGTATGTTTATGTATCTATACGTGTCCTTAATAGATAAAACATAAGTGTGTACTTATTATAGTACTAGTTTCATATTAGACTACGATATTAGTACTAAACAGTCTGGCCAACTATTCCTAATCGATTTTTGATACCACAGCTGTCTGCCCTGTAGACAATTTCGTTCCACTAGCAAATGATACTACATGATATTGGTTGGCAATCTGCCAGGAGACTCAAATTGTTTTATATATACTATACAATATATATTGTAAATGTATCTAATGATACGCGGGCTTCGAATGAACCATACCTAACATGCCTTCGAAATTTCGGAGATGGGCATTCAAGCCTCTGACTACCCCGCCATAATAAAAAAAGGGAGTGTGTATACACAAGTCGTGAAGCGTATGTTATGTTATATTATATTAACTGCAGACATTCTTCTCAAGGCGGGTGTACGTAGTGTGAATAACAGCGGAGCATGTATGAGAAGGTCAATGGGTGTGAGTGAAGCAAGAGAGATTTGTCAGGATCGTTCCAGATGGCGATTGATAGTCTTCTTATCCTGATAGTAAGTAAGTAGAAGCTTGAATATATGTGTGTATAATTTCATGTATGAACATTGCTTTGTAGCCTTAATAAATGATAAATTAGCTTACCAAAGGGCTAGTTCAGTTAGTGTTAGTGTTATCCTATATTGTGTTGAATTGTATTTTAACAAATAAAAATGATACCTTTTTATGTTCAAGTAATAATTATGAGTTTAAGAATTTGTAACACAAATTATTGATAAAAATTAAATAAAGTAAAAATCCTTTGTACTGTTTGTTTGTTTTCGCTACCCTAATTCGTCAGATTAGACAAATAATAAAGTTTTTATCTTTAATATTATGACCAGTCATATAATCTTATCTGCTCGTGTCTAAACACGAGTTTATCAGACTATTATCCTGATAATTACACTGATATGCAATCAATTTAGGCAGCTCATTTAAATTCTTGATAAACTTTATCTGTTTATCGAATAGGTATCCTACCCTACTAGGTTACATTCAGTATGTTGTGGTGAAAGGTGAAACTTGTAAGTATTTTATTTTATTCCTTTTTTTATTAGGTAACATAATATCCCTGAAATTATTTTGTATAGAAACCGACGTGACGTGACGTATGTATGTATATAAAAATAATTAAAAAGTAATATTTTCTGTATTTCATTGCATGATAAAAACTGCATTATTTCTACGGGTTTCATTCCGGTAAGTCGTAGAATGCGATCATACCTATTCCTTATTATTACATTCGCTACCATATAGTCGTTCTAGTATATAACTAAGGAGGCATATCTCGTCTATTCTTTAGAATTCCGAAACGGTTAGATGAATTTATGTATTGATAAACAACTTCACTTCTGCGGCTGAAGGATACATGATGTCAAAACCTAACTATTCCACAGAACAGATAATAGTCAGTGCTTGTAAATGGCGACACTACTTACTACCTGTCACGTGAAGTCTGACTATCTAATTCACATTGTTTTCGACGGGACCTTAAAATCACTAACCCCGCAACGGCAGAGATGGA